>VXAX01001922.1:101596-220423 GCA_013399835.1 Leptocoma aspasia
TAATGGGTTTTGAATGCTAGTTTTGCGGATACTCCTTCAGCGAACGTGTAATTTGGAAATTTTTCATGCCTGGACTGATGGCTTAAAAAAAGCTTTAGCCCCTGTGAGGATCTATACTGTGCCTGCCTCCTTCTACATCAAAGTTCAGCAGAACCTGGTGATTTATGAGCTTGAAGGTGTGTGATATCTACCAGTGTGTTTTGTGAAGTGCTCAGGAGTTGATTTAGCGAGTAAAGAGCAGTGTACATATTATTTTGAACTGCATAACTCTGAATAGTATGAAAACATGAAAGTGCAAAATGCTCTTGCACCTTTTGCAGAACAAAAACCCTCCAAAGTAGTGATGGAATCTTGAGCAAATACACTTGAAACCATTACTTACAGACCAATTAAAAATTGCACTCAAAAGATTATGCTGAACTTGGAAATGTTCTTGAAAAGATCCCAACAGTTATGGGTTTTGTGTGCCTCTGAATGCATTAATCTCTGTAGTGGTCCTTGGAGAGACGGTATGTGTCCCATACTTAGCCCCAGCCATATTTGGCCGATGATCTGTACTATTAGAGAACCTGCATATCCTGTGAGAAATGGGACTTCCAAAAGAGCAGGTGTCAGCAGTTTCAATGATGTCTTCAGGGCCCCCTGGTTCTTCTGAGAAAGGCTCTAAGTTGCAAATACTGTAAATCCCTCTACTTAAAAATTCCTCAGGACCTAAAATGACCCCCAGGAATGAAAATGTGGGACTGAGGAACAAACCATTTACAGCATACATAAACTCGTGAAGAGGAAAAGCTGCCATGTTTCTCTGCATTTGCACAGTTTTTTAATTTGGTTTTGCTTTTTCTGTTCTTTTTCCAGTGAGGAAACAGTATTCATGGAATTCCCTTCTACAACTTTCTCTCCTGTAATCCTTTGATTGGTGGAAGTGTTAATGTTAACCTTCAGGGATTAACTCCCACAAGATAAGCTTCTGCAGGTGCTGGTTTGTTTTGTTTCTGGGTGGGTTTTATTTTTGCTTTTTTTTTGTTTTGTTTTGTTTTGTTTTTTTTTTATCTTGAAAGCAGATTTAATTTGATATCTAGAACTCAAGTAGTTGCACTGTACTGAAGTTAGGAAACCTAGGGCAAACATGTCAGGTAGAGCCACAGATTATTTCATAGCATCTGAGGGTGGTTTTTTCCTCCTGAGTGTTACTCTGACACAATACTACAATATGGGTTAATATGTGGTGTTTCCAAAGTGCTTTTAAGTTTCACTGGACACTCTTCAAAGAACTGGTTCTTCTCTTATTATGTAATTCTTAGTTTGCTCTGAGTAGTTTTGAGAGCAGCTGGTCTTTCTGCATCTCAGCTCAGAAAACATAAGAAAGATAAAAATTAAGTGTTGCACCATGAAGATTTCATTCTATTTATCAAATAAGCAGTGATAACTTTTTGTCTGGCATCTAAATCAGCTGGAAATAAATTTTGATTGTAAAATACAAACATGTTCTGAGATACTTAGTTCCTAATTAAAGACAAATAATTTTTCATTAATTTACAGAAGTAATCCTTTACTTAAAATCTCTCAGTGGAGATAAGTGCAACCCTTTATTACACAGAAAAAGAAGACATTAAGTATTGGAGGATTGTTCTATGAGAATTGCAGTACATGTTCTGTGTAGGCAGAGAATCCCCTCATCCCTTAGCTTCCTCATTCTAATTAGCCTTTACTGTTCCATCCCATAAAACTTAGTAAAAAACCAGACTAGATTAGAGCATGTAAAAATGTTTGTGTATATTAAGGTGGATTTGCAGGGAAAAAAAAAAAAAGAGTAGTTCCATTTCCTCTGTTGGCACAGTTTAAAAATTTTGTTTGTCTTACCAGAAGCTGACATATTACACAGTCTTGAATACAATTAATTGTAAAAGCAGGAAGATTTCTTCCCATATTTAACTCTTGGGATGGATTTTTATCTGTGCTCCTGAATGGTGGCCTTTATCCTCTGAACAACCATCACTGTTTCACCTCTGGGATGTGCAGAAAGCCTGCTCTGAAGATGTGCACTGTCTCAAGGGATCTCTGATGATAAGGATGGGCAACTTCTAAATGAGAAGAACCAGTGATCAAGGCATGATTTCCCCAAGCTCTATGACATTGCCTAATACATTAATAATACAGAGTATCTATCCAGAGAAACCAGAAAAAGGAAATATCACTGGAAGTCTCTCTCTTTTTTTTTTTTTCTTAAGGATGAAGTAGATTTGAAAAGGTAAGAGGAAGGAGGAAAAGAAGTGCTAGGTTATTATTTTATTCACTATAAAAGTGTTCTTTGCTTGGAGTGATGCTTAGTCATTCACCATTGTTGGGAGTCCTGTTTGTATGACTTGAAATGGGTGTACCTGCTGAAGGTACTCTGTGGCCCTGAGTGGCATTCCTCATGCAACAGTGGTGTAATAAGGCAGATGTCTGAGGGATTCATTTCACCTGACATCCCTAAATGGCCCAGCTTTGCAAAGTGATAGAAGCAGCCCTGTAGAGCCATTCATGGCCATTAACTATGCCAAAAGGGAGTGGCTACTATGATGGCTCCTGTGATGTCTGCTCTGAGTAATTTGAAGGTTTGTCTGGGTCAAATCAAAAGTAAATGTAGCCTAGCGTTATAATTTGGATGGTTCCTGACAGTAGATGCCTACAGAAGAGCACAAGAATGGATCAGAGACATCATGGTACTCTTCAGAATGATCTTCTGTATTCAATGTATTGTGCTTCCAGTTCTGCTTGTGGTAGACATGGTATCTTTAACCAATTTATTCACCATGAATTTGTCCCACTCTCCTGGAATGTCTGTAAAATATTAACAACTGTAACATCCTGGATAATGGGTTTCACAGCTCACAGGTGAAGAATTATCCAGCACATTACTGGTATCTGCAAAAGAGGCTTCTCCTCTGTGGCCAGTAAAAAGGAATAGTAAGAAGTGATAGATACAAATAGTGAAGAAACAATACATTGTGAACAAAATTTAACTCAAGGGGACAGTGGACTTCACCTGCCAAAAACCTACTGATGACTACTGTTTCATCAACCTTCCAAACACATTTAAGTTTTCTGAAATACATTCTAAGAGCTGCTCACTTTGGAATCTGAGTTAGAGAAGTTCAGTACCTGAGGTAGGGCTGTCTCCATGTTTGTAACTGGTTTTCCAGTAGGATTTCTCAATTACTTGTAACATCAGTGCTTACATCTGGTTTCTTTGCATACACCTCGCATGGGTTTTATCACTTAGAATGTATAATCTGTTTCATTAACAACATGGTGCATCTTGTCCCAGTCATCACAAGGACTATTTCTAAAATCTCAGGCAGTTCTTATATCCACTCATAGAGTTTGCAAAGGAAAGAGGATGCTAAGATCTGCTCCTATTCCTGACTGCAAGAGTTTCATGCTATATAAGCCACTGTCTTGCACCTCTTTCCTTACAAAGATAGTCCTTATCTAAATTGATGACTGGCTATGCAAACTTATTTTGTAGTGTAGAAAGTACTTAGTGTCACAGATACAGTTAAATAGCAACGGTCTAACTGTGTTTGGCCTTGAGATACAGGCTACCTATGTTTGCAAGGGAACTTGTGTGCTTTGTAGCAGGTGCCTGTCACAGCAGGATTCTAGTACTTAAAAGAGATCTCCAGGTGCTATCACAATCCAAATGATAATGTGGTTGATTCAAGACATTATTGCTCTTATCTCTCCTGATGCCAGATCTTTTACCAAGTGCCCTTTTTTGTTTAAACAGACAGATACATTCACATGGTTATTATATTATAATTTCTTATACTGTCCCCCAATTTGCTTTTCATGTACACAAAAATGTATTGGTTTTCCTGTAATGCAAAATGGATGTGTTTTCATGTGGAAATGAATGTCCTGTATATCCCAGTTAAGCTTGGAAGAGTCTCAAAATTGTGCATATGAGTGGTTCTGCTTTATTGCTCTTTCATTAGCTGTTGCTTCCTAAGTTGTGATGCCAGTTGAAAAGACTGATACTCATGCAGGAGTGTATGTATAAGGTCTCCTGAGAATGTAATTATTGCAGAAATCTAACCTACATCAGAGCTGAGCATTTGCTTATGAGCAGCCTGGCAATGCTTTGGGCATCTGGCCTGAACCTGCAAGAGATGTCTAAGAGGAAGCTTAGGAGAATTGCTTTTGGAGATGAAGCGTAAGGGTAGACAGCTTTGTGTCATGTGTAAAACCTTGTACCTCAGGGAGAAGGCTTCAGTAAAACCTGGGCTAAGCCAGAGCGGCTCCTTGGTAGGACTGCCTGGGGATCCTGCCCACGCAGGGGTTTGATGGACTTTGCAGGCAGATAACACATGTTACTGTGGCTGTGGTAAAACTCTGCTGTGAAGCACATGCTGGGAATTGATGCATTCCTGCAGGCCAGGCACAAGGTGCAGGGAGCACTTAATCCCTGCTGCAGAAAGGTTTCAGCTATTTCCAATAACAACAGCTCTTTAAATAGGAGTGCTGGCATGCAATCAGCAAATGAGTGTCCTTGCTGAAGACTGGAAGGACATGTTTACTGGGTGAAGTTCAGCCACTGGGTGTTTCCAAGTTTTGAACTGCTGGAGCTGATTGCTGGAAAGTCAAGTAGAGTGTTCCTGTGAGTGTGGAGGTGGAGGACACAGCGTCACAGCTGGCACACTCGTGCTCTGAGCACTTTGAGCTCCCACCGAGAGCTGTAGATGACTTTTTGCTGTGGTTGTTTGGTCTGTTCAGCTCCTGTGCCCACAGCCATTGTTAAAACCCACAGAGCTCCTATTGCCAAGGTTGTTCTGACATTGTTTCTCACTACTGCTGGTGCTGCCAGACTACCTGCTGCACACAGCTATGTGTTTATCTGCTTGCTGTGAAAGTTCAGCGTTGCACTTTTGCCAACATAAAGAGCCTGCCGGGGTAAACTTTTGCCTGCCACTTAACTCTTGTGCAAGGTTTTCTCTGAACCCAAGGACAATATACATGTTTAGACTTATTGCTGTGGTTTTGAAAGATATTTTGGTTCAGAAGAAGACTTGGCAAATATAGAAGTTAACATCGCTGCTGGGCTGTGGACAAGAAAATGAGGTGGGTACTGTTCAACAGCTAAGGTAAATATGGAGGTGCAGCAACAAATATTTTGTATTTTAAACAATATAAGTGTTACAGAGGATGTGAACCCGATTTCAAGTTGCTCACATGCTGGGGAGGGGCTCTTTTTTCTCCCTCCTTCTTAGTCCTTATCCCAATATGTGGTTTTGCGCTAAGAAGATTATAATTCCTTCCCTTTCTGCCTCCATTTTTGCTATTCTTAATACTTAGACTCTATCTCCTGTTTCTTGCTGTGAGACACCTAAGGTGATTTGGGTTTCTTTACCTCCGGGTTTGTGTTTTATATGTTATATTTGATGGGAAGTGGGAGTTTTTACGGCTGCAAGAAGAACATTCTAAAGGGTTGTCACTCTCTCAAGTTAATTTTGTGAAGAAGTTACATGGCTTGTAGTGATTGCTGAGTGCTGCGTTCTACCTTGCTGATTTGAAGTTCATGCTAGTTCACCAAAATCCTACTGAATTAAATGGAAGCAACAGAGGAACTTTTTGGTGGTCATCAGAGAATATGTGACTAAACTCCAGCACCTGATGTGTGTTACCTCCCATAAAGGGAGAGCTGCAGTGGACATGCAGCATGGGGCAGATCCAGTCTCAGGAGGGAGCGGAGGGGGTGGTCTCTACAGTTTTCACCACACAGTTCAGTACCAAAAGCATTGAGCATTTTCTGCTTGCATTTATTTTTTTCCCCCTGTTGCTCAGCAACTCTGAAGAAAATGCCTAGAGCATTTTTCAGCCTATCTTATATGTAACAATACATAGAAAAGATCAGGAAACTTTTTCCAAATAGATTCCTGATCAGCCTCCTTCTTTTTGCTCTATTGCCTGTTTTCCTGCTCCTGGAAGTGTTAACAGTAATTAGTGTGGAGTCTTCATGGAGCACTTTTATTTCAAGTAGCATTTCACAGCAGATGTTTATGGAAGCAGCAGTGTTTTGATGTGCAGTTTTAATTATTTGTCAGTTCAGCTTGGTTTTATTTGAGCCTGTGTACCTACAAAGGCTGAACAGAGATCTGTCAGTGTTCACAAAATAGAGAGTCAAAAATGTGCAACTGTAAGGGTGATAGTAATAGTACCGGTAGTCAGGGTAGGGTTTTTTTCAGTAGAAATGCTCACTGCTTTGAATGGCAAGTATACAATTTAAAATTCTTTTACTTATGACTGCACAACATCTAGTCCCTGAAACAATTACTTTACCTCACTGCAGATTTTTTTTAGGAGCTCACCTGAGAATATGACATTTTATTAAACATGGAAAGGGCCCTAAATTACAGTTCTGATGCTGTAATTTAACCTGATACTTTTATCCTATTATTTCTCTTGGTGTGTTCTTTCCATCCATTTCCTACCCCTGCTCTTTGAAATCTCATTTTTGAGGATTTGGAGTATTTGGTTGAGGCTTCATAGATGCCCATTCATGCATTGTCCTCACATGCGCAGTAAATTTAGTGTGTTCCAGCTGTTTTGGAATTTATTATGCAAGGCCCTGACTAAAAATGAGGTCCTGAAAGCCTCAGTCAGGCAAATAGCCTCTCAGTAGGTGATGACTGTGTGATCACACAAGCTCTAACCTGACAGACTCGTCCCTTGGTGTGTGCGGTGCAGCCAGCAGTAGGTCCCCTCTCCATCCAAGGACAGGACAGCTGGTAGTTGGGGTCTCTGGGGATAGAAGCAGGACTATTCACCTCCAAAGGGGGGTGGAGAAAGGGGTACTGCAGAGTTGTGGGGATAAGGAGAGAGAAGAAACGTGGGTGTTAGATGCCAGCCATAACCTTCCCTCTGCAAACTGGAGTGTAAAGCATTAGTATGTTGATGTCTTAAGAAGTCCACCCATGTTTCAGGGGCTCACCCTTTTGTAAGCTTTGATTACAGGCTGGGCAAAGGAAGAAGGAAAAAGAATAAATCATTAAACATGTGACACTATAAAGCAAGGCTTTAATTTGTAGTACTGGCTTCTATTCCTGTTATTCCTGTGCCTTCAGCAGCTGAAAACTATGAAAAGAAAAATCTAATTTATGACATCTGCATCTGTCAGTGATACTGAAGGTCTGCCCATTGCTGTGCAGAAGGAATGCCAGAATACAGAGCTTGTTTCTGGTGACTGCAGTGCCACCTCAATGGCAGATACCCAGTGGGGGGAAGAGAAAGAATGACATGGAGGGGAGAAAAGCAGTTTGTGTCTGGTGCTGCCTGACTTGCAACTTCAGTGGTGGAGAGAGGCAGGAAGCACAGTTCTACCAGAAAGGCTCAGGCTGGCTGAGCAGAGAGGCCAGGCTGTCCCAGCCGTGCTGCAGTTGTGCTGCAAAAGCCGCAACCTTGGCAAGCTAAAGGCATAAGCAGAAGGTAGAAGGAACTAGAAGAAGGTGGCAAAGTCATAGGAGGATGGGTGCTGGGCTGCTGGGAAAGTTTCCAGCAGCCCAGCATTACATCCTAGGCAAACCTTTCAAGTTGTTTGCCTCCCAGGCTATGACAAATCCCTTGTGTTGGGTCACAAGCTTTGGGAAAAAGCATCTGCTCTGCTGGATCATAAGATAAGGGAGTGACCATGGCTCACAGCTGTGGCTGGTGGGGAGGAACCAGGACTTAGCAGAGCTCCTTTTGGGGCAGACATGCCCTCTGGCTACAAACGCACAGTGGGAGGAGGCTGTTGCTGTTCTCAGATGGTGTGAGCTACAGCCCAGACTGTTGGAAGATGTGAAGTGAGGGCTGGAAGTTGCACTTGCTCTCCGGAAGCTGCTGGGTCTGCATGGGTGCACAGCTGCAGCAGTGAAAGGTAAAGGCCACCGGCTCATAAGAAAAACTAAGGCTCCTTAATTTCTGGTTGTGGGTATGGCTGCACAATGACAAAGCTTGGCTGTTTCACCCTACTTGTTCTCCTGGCACCAGGGTCAAATTAGGGATGTGTGGAGCTGTGTGATGGCTGTAACAGCCCATCCTATCCTATATTGTGTTCCTAAACTAATGCTCATTTCCAGCACGTTGGCTTTGGGTAATTACTCTTACTTTTCAGTCAGCCTTAATTGCCAGGACTGTATTAGTTGGTCATTTAGTTTGAACTAACCCAATAATTTTTTTTCTGCTGACCTTAAAATCTCTTTAGTACAGGAGGATGAGCTAGACTACTCTCCATTCAGTCAGTTTATAGTATAGGCTTCAGTGCAGACCATTAATCTTAACTTGGGGTGTTTGGACAACTTATTTAATGTTATCAATATCTACCTATGACCTATAAGTTAACGGTGAGTTTTGTGGTAGTTTACTAATTATGGCCTCCCTAAGAATATGAATTCAGGTTGTGTTTTGAACAGGGAAAAGAATAAGTTGTTCAAAACATAGGACATTTACAGGGGATGACAACAGAAGCTAGATCACTCTTCCATCTCTTCCATGGCAATACAAAGATGGCATGTACTATGTATTTTCTTATCCAAAACTTTCTTCAGTGTTCAGCAGTGACACAGATAAGTCAATAGCAACAATGAAATGCAGCAATTTTCAGAGGAAAAGTAGCCTATTTTAAAATAAAACCAGAAAAACAGCAAACAAAACAAAGCATATAATGACCACCCCCACCCAGCACAAAAGGCATACACATACACATACAATAAACCTATTTTGTAACCTGGTTGTAACTGCTGTGGGGGTAAAGTGCAAGATTGAATCAATTTCCTCCTCGCTAAAGAGAAGAAACCTACATATCAACATGTAACAAGAAAAATCTCAGGGAAATGCTATGCCTTTTGACTCATTTTCCTTCGCACAGTAGCATGTTTTTGTTTTGTTGAAGAAGCAGGATAATTTGTGGAGTATCAGCTCATTGTCAGCAGGCAACTTCTCAGAGTTAATTGTAAGAGAACAGCACTTTGAAGGAATCTCTCTATTGGAGGTGTATATTCCCTGTGAGAGTGGCTGAAGCTGTGGTTCCAGCAGTCTCCTTTGGCCATGAGGTATGTTATGGGATCAGTTCTGAGGGGCATGTAGTCCTTACTACTGACTGTAAATGGAAATAGTATTTTGAGTGATACTAGTCATTCTGTTTTAGTGTATGTAAATGCGGTGTTTGAAATGAGCAAGGGAAAACAAGCAACTAAATGATGTCTGCATGCTTCTGTCCAGCAGTCTTCCACTTCAGTTCTGGGGGTGCCACTCCTGAATTTTATCACTTGTCTTTTATTTTAAGTGTCTTTGTTCCACTGGCAGAAACAAAAGGCCCTGCATCTTGTTGGGGGAGTGAAATCTGTTTCTTGTTCTTTGCAATAGGGATTCCCCAGACAGTTTAAAAAGAAAACCAAAAAACTCCCTGAATCAAAGATAAAAAACCCACCACTCCAAAAACATGCCTGAAATATCTGCCTTCTTTTAAACTGTGAATCCTGCTGTACAAATGCCTGCTGCTCCTGAATGTTGGAGCTAAAATGAAACATACCTTGGTGCTCTCTCTTTGATTGAGTTCAGCACATGTTAAGGGAGTTAGAGGGGCAGTATTTTGGCATAGGCACCCCAAACCCTAATACATGTACACACGCTGCCTGATGTTTCATTTCATGTTATAAACTGGATTACAACATGCCTTCACCCTGCTGGCATATTGTCCAGGGAAACCAGGCTGGATCTGCCTGATGCATAAAATGGTCTGGCTAAATGATCGCCAAGTGGAAAGTAAAGGATGTGTGCAGAATTTGTATTTTCAACATTTAGCTTTAATTTAGATTACATTTCAGTCACACTAAATGATTAATAATACTATTTAACTCATCAATTCAAGAATGGAATAAATATTATTATCTGGAAAACGTGCTTAAAGAGCTTGGGACAACATTTTAAACTTCCAAAATAGTTGTATCTGTCCTAATTAAGTCAGGGTAGCAAAGAGAGTATTTAAGCCGCACGTGTTTTCTTATTGATGCAAATGGAGCTTTGTGTTCTTTTATTTGTGGGAAGCTTTGTTAGCCTCAGTTAGCTGAAATACTTGCATACGATTTGGTTTTTTCAAAAGAAAAGATACACTGTAGTTAGAGATGCAAATACTACCTTGTCTGTGAAACCCACCAGCTGTTATACTGGAAGAAAAAAAAAGCTAATTCTATGTTGCTTTACTTCAGTGGTGTCTGTGTATTCACAAGCATTTTTAAACAACCTTCTCTGCATAGCTGAAAAACAGCAGGCACCGAATTTTATTTCTTCGGTAACAGCCTAGCAAAATCAGAGTTGATCTGTGAATTTAAAAAAAAATGTAAGCAACTAAATAGATTAACTGTGATAATAATTTGCATTAATTTTTATAGAAGAGTTGAACTGTCTATTAGGCTTGATTCTCAAATTCCTTAGATATGAGTTTACCAATTGCTGCCTTGAATATTTGACTTGAGGCTGAGTCAGGTCAAATACATGGCTCTGTGGTAGAAGAAGCTGCTGCTGGTTTGTGTGTCAGTAGCACAATTTTTCGGAGAGGCTCTTTGCTTCTGCTTTAAACATCTGGAGAGAGACAAAGAGTGTTTGTGGGGTCTTTTGTTGCTTCTGAAAGTTGGAGCAGGGAAGAATTACGTTCCAAGAAATACCCAGAATCCTGGAAAAATCCGAGTGGAATCATTAAGTGTTAAACTTTATCTGCTTTATAAACGAAAGTGCTTTCCTTTTATCTCTGGCAGCTGTCCTGGTAATGGATGTTATGTAATATTTACTATCTCCTTCGGATTTAAGTCCTTTTTCCGATTTGTGAGCAATATTTGCATATGTATTTCTTAGCTGCATTGACATGCCAGATGCACAGTGGTAGCTGTCTCCGCCTGCTAATCCTGTAATAACATTCTGGTGACCAAATTCAATGGCCCTGCGCACGGAGCCTCGGAACAGCTGATTGCTGAGTAGGGAGGGAAAAAAAATAACCCAGCGAATCTGGTTGCAGCTCTCTGCTGCATCCCCATCCCACAATCCCTTGCACCATTTGCTGCAGTCTTTCTACACAGGCTGAGTGAGAAAAAGATGTGCTAAATAAAGATTGATTGGTTTGAGTCCTGAAGGGGTCTCCCACTTGTAAATGACCCAGAGAGAAAAAAAAATTCATGACGACTTCACTGGGCCTCCTCTTATTCTTCCATTTTTCTTTCCACCTGTCCTCTTCATGGAATGGAGCATCATTCCTTAGAGCACAAAAATCTCTTGTGGATCTAATAATGATTGTGCTGTGATAGGGATTCCTTAACAGTTTTATGCGTGAGGCTTGAAATACTAACAGATGATGGTTTGTTCGTTTGGATTACTGCGGAACTGCAGCTCCGTCCCTGCAAGGATTTTATCCTCAGCACTGCACTGATTAAGCTATTTTTCTACAAAGATGGGTAGGTCTGAAATGCTCAAGTTTGCTCAGTGTTATTCCTGGTGGCTGCTGCTGGGTTGCTCCTGTTTTGGCCCCTAATCGTTCATTACATTTCTGCATGCTATAAGAATGAAGAGGGTTGCTGTGTTTTAAACAAGGCACTAAGCTGATTGCAAGAGTGGGAGAGAAAGGAATGCAAATTTAGCTTATCAAGCCTTTTACACAAGTGGACTGTGTGGCGGTTCTGATTATTAATTTGCTCAGTGTGTTCTGTATTGGCTAATCTGGGGGCTGCTGCTAGAAATGGCTTGAATCTGTTCTTTATTCCTACAGGCTGTGGACAGGTGATCTATCTGTTTTAAGGAGTTTTAAGCCTCAGCTCTCCCAGTCCTTGAAGCAACATTATTGAGGTTCCCCACCCTTTCTTAGGGCTCTGGAGGCCTAACTGTTCCTTTGGAAACGTTGCCATTGGAAACCTATTCATTCATAGTACTTGAATAGACCCTCTAGGTTGTGAATACCATTGATAAGAGGAGGATGAATAAACTGCAAGCAATTTGTTCTCCTCAGGCTGTACTTCCAGGCTAGTTGCAGCTCTGGCTGGGTGGATTTCAGAGACAGCAGTGTATCAGTAACACAGAATTCCACTCTTTTAGGAATAAAATCCTGGGAAGTGAACAGTTACTTGATTCCCCAATGTCTTTTCTTGGCTGGGAAACTAATAAAGAATTTTCAGGAGTTCCAGAGCTCATTTGAGGATACCTGTAGAAAGGGTGCATTTTTCTATTACATGTCTCTATTTACCTGAAACAACTCTTCTGGAACTGTTATTTGCTGTACCTAGATTTTTTTCTTTTCCCCCTTTTCCAGTGCTATAGGAAGTTCCTTTCATATGGGTGGGGCCGCACCCTGGCTTTCCTGAAGGCATGCATGCATAGCAGGGCAAAGCTTTCCACTAGCTTAGAGAGCCATTGTTTTCTCCGTTCTTTGCTGTCTAGTATATTTTAAATGAAAATTGTATCTCCAAGCAGAAGGAAAAGAGTAATGCTGTTTCTGGGGTGGCAGGGAAGATAGCGATCCTTGAGCCTCAAAAGGGCGACAAAGGGAGTACATTTCAGAACCCTTTACTGCACTTGGTTTAGCGAACCCGAATTTGTTTTTGAGTGTGAGTGTGTGTGTCACATATAAATAGGTGGGGGCTTATGTCTTGTTTTCTGCAATGTTTCCTAGTCCTTTAGCTTTGCATGTTTAAATTATGAAGTATAACTATATGGAGAAGCGATAGCCCTGTTTTTGAAGCTCATGTTCAGCTGCTCTATTTTGATTATGAGACATAATGAAGCTCTGAAAAGCGCTCTGGCAGTTTTTTGAGCTCAGAAGATGCTACTAAAAAAAAAGAACATTTTTTTCTTGTAAAAGTGGTGTTACTTTGCAAAATCTCCCACTGCTAATTTAAAACTTATGTTGCTGCAAGCATAGCAGTAAATCAGAAAAAGTACTGTCTGGTGAAATTGAAAAACATTGTCTAAAATCTCCAGATTTTCTTCAAATAGACTTTGATTGTACAGTTGCTTTCATTGAGTAAATGAGTAAAATCATCCTTCTCATAGCTACATCACATTCATCAAGATTACATCAAAGGTGGAGTTGCCTTAGAGAGGCTGCAGAATCCTGCAAATCCCATACTCAAAAGATTTTTTTAAAGGGACCATTTGTGTAAGAAGTTGTTGTACCAGGTAATGGCCAAAGCTTGAAATGTAGAGATGAAATTCTATTTCCAGGTGCATGTTTTAAATCTGATTTATGTGAACACAGGGGATAAATTACAGTCATGGCCTGCTGCATTTCAGACAAAATATAGAATATTAAAAGCATTTATTTCTGAATCATTAATGGTTTCTTTCATTGACAAAGCTTAAAGCATGAGCATTTGAAAAATAAAGTAGCTGGCATGAGATTTGTGTATGAAATGCCAAGAATTACTTGATTTTGTAATGACATTGGGGGAATGTGAAAAACTAAGATGAAAAACAGGTTAAATCAATTTTTTTTTTTTGGACAGCAGCAGATTTTCTTGTGTAAGCACTATTTGCTGGTGTAGCTTTACCTGATAAGGGAAAGATGAAATACAAAAAAATACCTGGTTGCTAGAGAACTTCGGTTAAATGACAGGCAGCATTCACTGGAGACCTGTTCTTTCATATCTTAAGTGCAGCTTTTTCCAGTAGTTTGTATTCAGTCTATAACAAAAAAAATTATGCTGTTGGTGTGTCCAATTTGGAAACCGTGCTTTTGATAGGAAATCCTCCTGCTTCTGAATATCTTCCTTGTTTTATTTGAGTCCCTGCCCCTGACATTTGGGGAAGGGAGAGTGGGAGGCAAGCAGAGCTGTGTAAGTGGTGAAATGAATTTTCCCTTTGAAACACGCTGCTGATGTTCTGCATGTTATGCTGCCAAATGTATGAATACGTTAATGGGCATTTGATTGTCTGGTCTTTCTACTCCGTTTTGTAAAAGCCAGATATTTTTGTTCCACTTCTTGTAAAGCCACCTTTAACTCAAGCTTTTTAAAAGCAACACGGTTTGCTAATTGATCTCCTAAGGTTTATTTGGTGTGATTTTTGGCATTTAAATAGGAAATAATAATTTGTGTTTACGTAATACTCACATTTTATCTTACTATGTGAAAAGAAATTTTAAAAAAATATTTTAAAAGATGAAAAAGACATGAAAATGTTATCAATCCTGAAATCATGCATTTTTGAGTCATGAAAAAATATGATATTTTATGAGTAGTAGAGCAATTTTTATCATTGCAGTTTCCCCTTCCTTGGAAAAAAAGGAAACAAAAGGGCCTGCCATAAGTGTTTTCCATTGAATTAAATGTCAGTTACTGCTGTGGGTATTTGAACTGTGGTATTTGAACAGTGAATAACTTTATGCTGCTGTATTTGCTAACACAGAGGTGATGCCCCAGGAACCTGTTATCAGGGAAGCCAGCACAGCTGACTTATGATCCATAATCACTGTCATTATCCTAGAAATAGCCCCTTGCTTAGTGTAGTAAGTAAAACATACTGGTATGGCTAAGTACACAGCTCAGGAAGAGCAGCATGAGTTCAACTCTCACAGACTAGTGTGCCATTCACTCAAGCACAGGAAGAAGACCTGATGTAATACTAACAATAAAATGCTACACAGGTCAGGCAAATCATTCTGGAATTGAGTGACCTTTGAGCATGATCAGCAGAGGGCTTGTTGTTTCTGTCTTGGAAAGCCTGAACTGCCCTCAAGCTAGATCTCAAATTGTCTGAAATGAATGACTAAAAAGGGGTAGAAATTGTTTAGGAAGAAGTTAGACCCCTCAGGAGTGTACCTGCAGAGAAGAAGCCCAGCTGGGCTCGCAGCTCCCAGAGAAGAGGAGCCCGGTTCCACTGTGGGTGCGGGAGGTCTGGCAGAACTCGGTGCTGCAACAGTCGCGCCTGCGCCTCCCGGCACTTCAGCCTGCTAGAAATGCTGATGGAGAGGAGTTCCTGCTGGGCCACCCTGCCAGGGACTCTGCTTGCCAGGTTTTCCTAAACTATTTTAGCAGGCGGTTTACTTTTTTCTATGGTTGCTTCCATCCTTTTCCTCCTGTCTTCTCTTTTCACATTTTATTCTATTATTGGCTATAATCTGTATCTCCAGCTGAAAAGAACCTACGTTTTTCTCTCCCTGTGCCTTGTTCCAGGACAGGAGGCATTCCAAGCCTGCTGCTATCTCTTTAACCTGTGATTTTAATTCTAACAGTTGGTACACTCTTTTCTTAGCCTTTTATTTCGTGCTTTATATGCCAGATTATGAACAATCCTCAGTCCTAGAAACATGATTCTTACTACTAGTTCTGCCTAGAATGACATTTTTTCTTGCATTTATTATTTGGATGTGCTTCATGTATCCTTCACCCTAGCATTGCTGATTCGCAGTAGCTATCAGTTGCCTCTTCTTTGCTCTGTTTCTTTTATTTGATTTATTTTATTATTGATTTATTTTCTTTAACCTGAGGATTTTCGTTTTGCCTACCTCATCCCTACTGGTGATGCAGAATTTGAGCATTCCCTTCCCAGGGGCTGGCTGGTTCTGGAGCTTCCTTCCTGGGGGCTTCCTGAAGTCAAAATCTACCATATTTTTGGCAATACCAGCACTGACCAAGGGAAAAAATTTGTTAGGTGAACCATTTTCAAACTCTGTCTGTGATGCAGCCCTTTGACTGGCTGGTGCAGTTCCAGTTTGAGCATTTTGCCAGCGGTACTGTAGATGTAAGAAATCCAATGTTTGTTAGCACTGGCTGAACCTACTGGCACAAGAATGTTTTTAACGTGGGTTTTCTTTAAAACCAGACAGCCCTGTAACTCTTTCAGTCCAGAGGCAGCATGCCTTTCCAGAATGCTCAGACAGAGGTGGTGTAGATGTTGCTGACTGTTTCCCTGGCTCTCATCAGTGATAAACCATTTTAGAAGTTTAATTTTTTCCTGTTTTGGTTTTATATGGAAATATGAATTCCTGCGTAAGGATAAAACATGAGTGGATTAGTCAATGATTTTGTTATTTCATGGAGTTTATAAGCCATTTTTCTTCTTTTCTTCTTTTCTCCACCTTGCTTCAGCAGTGTGCAGGGTAGAAGGGAACAGGACCCATATGTCAGTGGTCTAGGATGGCCAGTGAAGGCTCCAACATCCCAAGTCCTGTGGTCCGTCAGATTGACAAGCAGTTTCTGATTTGCAGCATATGTCTGGACCGTTACAAGAACCCCAAAGTACTTCCCTGCCTGCACACTTTCTGTGAGAGGTAAGTCCTTTCCTCATGCTGGTAACTCAGAGTTTGTGTTGTGCTGCAAGCACAGGACAAGGCATCCTTTAGTGAACAGGGGCTTTTCCCTTTACTTGTAAATGTCGTGTTAAAGCATGATAAAGTCTGGGAAGGCTGGAGAGGCAGGGATGTAGAAAAACACATTTGTGGCAGGCAGGAAGAAGAGACGGCAGTGGCATATTTGTAATACATTCCCTTTATGCAAGAGTAAACAGAAAGTAAATCTGATTAAACTAATGAATATGGTTACTACAGTGTGAAAGGTGATGATAGCCAGAATTTGGACCTCAGGTTAATGGTCTCAAATTTATTCTGATTATCAAGTAATTAGAAATAATAAAAAATTCTTTGTTGATTTACAAAGCCAATAAGTAATTATCCCATTCTTTAATGTCCAAGAGTTAGACATGATATATACATTATTAATAACATGAGATTAAATGTCTTCATTATCCTGCAGTTTGGTTGACTGAAGTGGGAAAACTCTCTGGAAAGAGATGTGATAAACCAGCAACCTGCCTTTTACTGTATTTGGCTGAATGAATGGAATATGCATAATGATACTTTAATTTTGCATTATCCATCAAATTGTGGAGAAAATACAGCACCTGCAGAAAAGTTAGCTGAAGTATTTGTGGTTAGTGATTTGTGGTTACAACAATAATCTGATGATGGGATGCAACTCTGGATTGTATGTTGAATGGCAGGAGAATGTTTATAAATGGTATGTGGTGTGAACACTTATTTAATTTAGGAGATTTCCACCTCTTAGAAAGTATTGTGGTGTGAATCTCTAACTTTGCACAGGGTGAAAGAAAAATTGTGGATCTCTGCCTGTGTCAGATGTACTGGTCTTTTGTAGAATAGGAAATCCCAGCATTAAAAAAGGCAGCACTCAAACTCTTACTGAAGTCAGTGAGACAAGATTTTCACCATCATGTGTTAAGTTTCCTGAATTCTGTTCGTGTGTAAAACCTAAGGTTAGCTTCTGGTTTTCACTGTAATCCTCTTAGGCTCATCTGGTTATGGAGAGAGGCTGGAAGAACTCTTCCAGTGTAGTGCTGATGTGCAAAGCCTTAGCTCTCCTTTCACAGAGCCCTTACTGGGCAGTCAGGAGGAGAACTGCCACGGGAAGATGAAGAGTGGTGCAACCAAGACCCTTGGAAAAGGATAAGAGCAGTGGAGCTGTGTGAGGTCACATTTTCTCAGTTGGCATCCCATGAGGAATTTGGTGTAGCACTGCTCCCCTTATGAACTGCATTCTGCAAAGCTTCTTCTGCTTACAGGGCCATACTGAATACAGGATATTGCATGCAACTGTATGTTGCATGTCCAGCCAGGTGTTAACTTCATTTCCAAGGCCAAAAGTAGCATTAAGTCTCACCTAGGCCAGCCTGCTGCATGTTGTGCATATTGTTGATTGCTGAACTTTTGTGTCAGGTTTATACTCTGCGAAATTTATTTTTTCTGAAAAATGCCAACGCTGCCCACCCAATCAAACACAAACAAAAATTTCCTTCCAAAAACTCCCCTTAACGTAAACTGTGATAACCTAGCAGGTAGTTCCCTATGTCATAAAGAAAGCTGTGTTGATTTTGGCTAGCTGCCAAATAACTTTCCAAATTGAAATAAATGAAAGCATTTCCTTTGGTTTTATTGTGACCATGTTTTACCTCTGAAACACTAAACCCACAAATATAAGTTATTAAAGGAGATTCTGTTGGAAAGACAAGGGTCAAGCACCGGTTAGTCAGTTAAAGGCACAGGCTCAAATACTTGATGCAACTTCGTGTGTGTCAGACTTTATCTGATAGTTTGAAATTTTTACTGCATAAAACATCCTTGTGAGCAGGATGCAGTAGGTGTCTGAAAGCATGATCACCTGCATAAATATCTCAAAAAAAGGCATGTAACTCTTTTAATGATGTCTGCTTATTGAACCTTTTTTATTATGTGGCAGAGTAAAAAAAGGTTTAAAAGAAAAAAAATATTCCCCATAACCACTTTTGCTTCAGAAGACTGTTGATGTATTTTTCCTTTTATAAGTATAGGTAGCACTATTTCAAACTAGCTTTTCAACTGATGAAAGGGGTTTTTTTCCCTCTTTGACGATACTTTTCCTTTCTTTCTCCTTCCACCTTCCTTCCCATAGGTGTTTACAGACTTACATTCCAGCCCATAGCTTAACCCTTTCTTGCCCTGTGTGCCGCCAGACCTCCATTCTGCCAGAGAAAGGGGTTTCTGCACTCCAGAACAACTTCTTTATTACCAACCTGATGGATGTCCTGCAGCGAACGCCGGACAACAGCATTGAGGAGTCCTCCATCTTGGAGACTGTCACTGCTGTTGCTGCAGGCAAACCGCTCTCCTGCCCCAATCATGATGGAAATGTAAGTGAGACAGCCTCCTGTGCTATGTACAGGTATTGATATGTCCTGGCTTGTCTGGGTTTCATGGATGTCTTTTTCTAAAGAGAAAGCGGAGAAGTGGAATCACACTGTTTCTTTGATTTTATAATATATCAGCAAAAGACAAGAGATTCTTCAAATTAACTCAAGTGTTCCTAATGGAGTAGTGAAGTAGTCAGGATATTATTTTATCTTACCAGTCATCTGGGATGATGATGTCTTTTGGCACATTTGGTCAGAATTATTGTCCTGCAAGTACTGAACCTTGTGCCTTTACTTCTTTGGGTTGGGTTTCCTTAGCCCTCGTATTTGTAGTGTCAACTGTTGCTGTGGGTACCTGTGTGTTTGTCTGGCAATATGTGACAAGGACCTTATGAGTTTTACTGACCCACACACTGGGGCAGTACCAAAAGGTGTGTGAACATATTGACATAGAGCCAAATAAAAGTGAATCCTAGCTTAGGATGCTTTGGATCAACACAGGCTAGAAACAGAGAGCTTCTGTTTATCTGCAGTGATTTGTGAATCTCTCATATCAGTTCTTGGAGGCTGCTTTGTTTTTTCCCCTCTACCTACTCTTTTTACCTAGCATGTCCTCACACACATCCTCAAATCAATGAAAGTATATTCATTGGCAAGTACCCCCAACTGAGTTAATATTCACAGATTACTTCAAGAACAGCTCTAACTCTGCTTACTTCACAATTTTCAGTGTTAATCTCTGTAACTTCATAGGCATATGAGCTCCTGACTCATAGCTAAGCTTATGCAAACATGTAAGTAGAGACTGCAAAACTCAGTGATGCTGTGTTGTAAACTGAATGTTGTGCTTCTATGCAAGCCAAGAAACACATGTCAGTTGTTTAAGACAACTTTCTGGGACTGTTTTATTTGATACTCAGTGTGGGTACCTTGGTTGTATAGGAGTAATTCAGCTCATAATTAATGATTACTGTAACAGAGGAACAGCTCAGTTCCTTTTCTATTGGAATTAGGTGGACTTGTAGAACTGATGTTGGACTCCCTGATTAATGAATAACTGGTGTAAGTTTTTTTAATGTGTACTATACTTATGTGTGTGTAGTGGTTACTGATTAATGCATTCCTAGTTTTTGTTTGCATTTTATTTGCTCTCTTTAAAATGAATCATAGTTGTTTTCTGACATAGCTATTCTGATAGGAGCCATTTGATTGTGAAATGCGGAAAAAGGTCAAAATTAGAGCGTTATTTGTTTTGCATTTTAAATTATCAGCTGATTATTCTTTGGGTATGTTTAAAAAAACCTGGCTTGTCTACAATCAAAAATATGCCACCTTATACCTCTCTGAGAACTCCTTTGTAGGAAAAGGTGCATTTGTAAGTCCTTTAAACCTACTCGACTTGCCTTGAAACATAGCATGCCATTTAGGATGCTGAGCAGTGTGTGATGGGAACATCTTCTTGCTTCAGTAAGTATCTGGGAGTGTTGGAGATAGCCTGAGGATGACTTCAATTTAAAGCTTTGTGAAGCCTAGAAATGAAAATCTAAGCACACACCTTAGTCCTTGTGATGGGAGGAACTGAGGTAAGATTTGGGGAGAGCTGCTTGAGGCTGGCCAGGTGGGTCTGGCTGCAAGGGTGCAAATATCTAAAAAATCTTCATCTAAAATGTCTTCCCTGGAATGTGCTTCCCAGGGAAGCGGTCACAGCACCAATCCTGCCAGAGTTCAAGAATCATTTGGACGATGCTTTTAGGCACATGGTGTGACTCTTGAGGTGGTCCTTGGCAGGGCCAGGAGTTGGACTTTGATGATCCTTGGAGGTCCCTTTCAGCTCAGGGTATTCTGTGATTCTAAGTGCCTGGCTGCTAGTAACTTTACTGGGTGCTTCAGGAAGTGAAAAAGGATGTTCCGGCAGCTGGAGGAGAATGCCTTTACAGAACCAGCAGTCATTTTGCACTAAATCCACCCTCCATTAATTTTTACATATTACTTGGTATTCTTACTATTTGCATCAAATATATTTCTTTTAAATATATTTTAAGGTTTTTTTCATATTAGCTTGGAAATAAGTTTCTGTTTAAACAGGTTTTTTCAATCATTTCAGCTATCCTGGACTTAAAACCTCTCTGTTTAAAATGAGATAGAAACTGATGCAGAGATACTTTCTCATTTGCTTGCCTGTCTGCTTGTAACTTAGCCTTCCTCAGGCCATGTAAGATTAGATACTTTGCCTGCCCAGTTGGTCCCCTATTCCCATCACTCATATTTTCCATATGTGTGTATGTTTATTTTATTCCTTCTGCGCAAATCCTCCGGTCCTCTGTTGTGGTATCTTTTATGCTGTGATCGGCATAAAAGATGTGGCATCTTTGCTCTGTGTGTTCTTATGAAAAATGAAAGTTAGTTTGTAGTATCTTAATACAAAAGATGGTTACCTGTGCGTGAACTATATAAAAATGCTTTCTCATTTTGACCCAACGTGGAGCACAAGGGTATATTCTTGTTAAATCAGGGTAATAGGGCACATATGGAACTTCTGAACCTACTAGAATATTCTTATCTTCTTCCTACACATTAAAATAAGATTTGGTTTGTTCTCAGCTGCGAAAACCTGCAGGTCTTGTGTATAAAAACATTCTGGATTTGAAACATTGATCTACAATCATTTAGGGGCAGGTACAGAAGCCAGGACAGGGAAGGCTATGAAATTCTAACTCCGTTGTATGTAATGAGTGGTGTAGCCTCTGAAATGTCTATACTTGGGTTTTGTTTGAATTTGAACTGAAAACCAGCTCAGAGTGCAAGATTTTACAATGTAGAAGGTGGGGCAATGTATTTTCTGCCTCTAGAGTGTAATAAGACAGGATACACAGTATTAAATTAAATGCTTTTAACAAGAAAGAATGCCTTATCTCTGACTTTTTCTCACAAGATCATAGCATAGCTTGGCAACTTGACAAGCATAAGATTTTGCTTACAAAAACACTTCCTGAACTTGTGGAGGTGTTGCTTACCGCCTGTGTGCTTCTCTTAGAAAAATAAAAAATCACCTATCCTTGATATTCTGATGAAGTGACTTCATATCTTACCTTTTAAACCCTTGTTTTTTCTCCTCACCTCTGTACTTCCCACCATGTCACTTAGTCATGTATCCCATTAAATTGTAATCTATGGGTAAGACAAAAGCTGTGACTAGGGAGGGAGAAAAACCCATATTCTAAATTTTATCAGGTATCTCAGAGGTGCTCTCAGGTAATTCAAACTTACATTCTTCTGAAAGCCAAAGTATACAAAGCTAAGGCGCATGCTAGCCCTGGGACAGAGGAATTAAGCACGTGTGTGTGACATGAGGAAGGTGGGTGGCAAAGAGCAGACTCATCCTTTTTCTGTAGACTGCACTTTTAATTCAAACAAATAGAAAGCAGAGGATGAGCAATGTGATTTTTCAAATGTGGTTTTAGAGAAGAGGGGCTTGTGATTGGTGAGAGCTTTTTCCTCAAGACCTGAACTTTGAAGGGCTGGAATCAGTGTGTCTTTGCTTTGTGAAATCTAGTTCAGAAGTACTTGCATCCTTGATTATGCAATTTTAAAAGTTTCTGGAAATTCAGTTGAATTATAGTAGTGAAGATGTGCATGGGTCTCTAGTTACATCATTGTGCTGAAATATGCTGGTCTGGTTTAAGGTGGGAATTACTGGATGGGATTTCAGAACCAGTGGGTATTAATTCACATTTCATTACAGCTGATGAGAATGTTCTCATTGAATTTGGTGGAAATACAGCTGAAGCCAGTGATGGGTGCTACGGTATATCCTGCCCAAGAACTCTCTTGAATTTGGAAAGGAGAGGCAAATGTCACTTTCTGAGATGTTTTGTAAGGCAAACCTGTCATCATGAAAAATTTTCTGGCAGTGTCACAAAATGTGATGCCCACATTGGTTATGGAGGGGAGAGATGAAAAGCCAGTAATACTTGTCTGTCTGTAGTTAGAAATTAGTCTTGCCTGATTAAGAGATGCTAGAAAAAAAATCTTATGAAATCAGCCTATCTAGATAGTTGAAGCCTGAATTGTATTATTATTAGGTTTTCTTTCTCCATCATCTGTTCACAATACAAAAATTATAGTGGGAAATGAAAGCTGCTTCTCTCAAACATTTTGTATTTGAGGCAAAGACAACTATTTCTATATAGAGATACACATTAAGTCTTTGTGATCTGTTTGCTATTATCATTTGAACTTCTGAGTTTCCCTGATGCTTGAATAAAGAGGAAGAAAACTGTTTAGGCTGAACAACCTTTATGCCAATGGGATGCTTCCTTTCTTATATGTGTGGCTGCAAATATAATGATGTTTATTATGGGATGGTGGGTAGAAAACAGAAATACTAAATTATTCTAGTCATTGTATCCAAAGATAAAAATACTGAATAAATAAAGAGTTTGTTGAAATATCTTGAACTTAAGCATTAAATTATTAAGAGGCAGAAAGATGAATTTTGGACACTCATGCAAAAGAAATTAATTTTTTTTTTTGGCCATATAAGAAGATTTCAGAGTTTCCTATTAAAATATTCTTCCTTTTGGCTGCTTCTGATTGCAGATTTTTGAAGCCTTTGAAAAGAACTTTAATCCTAAACTCTCATTAACTGATTTCCTCTATGCACTGTAAGAATGCATCACATCACAGTGCCTACCCAAGTAACTATCAGGCCTCAGAGGATCTACTACAATGAGATTGCTAAATTCACAGTGACTGGAGTAGTGTTCATGAGGGTTGACATCGTTTCAAAGGTCTATTTTTTCCCTTTGCTGATCTGTTTGATGTTACACAGGTTATTTGGATCAACTTTTAAATTTTCTCAGCTTACATGAGTGGCTGACAAATGACTAAACCCTCACTGCATGTGAATCCCATATCTTGTGAATTGAGATAAGAGGAAAGAATGGGAATAAGACAGAAAGGAGCTTATCAGAGGAAAATCCCTGTTAATGCTAACAGCCACGTGCAAATCATGGTTCTTGCTTCCCCCTCCTTAATTCTCAAGATGCCTTGGAGCAGCCAGCTATTTTGCATGGTGCTGTTACAAATCCCTCTGCTCACCTGCAAACAGCTGCTTCTACACAACCATCTCATCAACCAACAACTCCAGCACAACCATCTTTGTGCAAGATGTCTGAGTGCCAGAAGCATCAGCTGAATTATTCAATATTCTGATGCTGTGCTCTGAATGCAAACGAGCTGCCAATATCTGGCTTTGAAGCATATACTATAAACTTCCTTATATCCTTTTTAATAAGCCTAAAATGCTTTGTGCCCAAGGATTTACTAGCTGTAAAAGAAAGCCTCATGCCGAATTTGCGTATTTGTACATTATTTTGACTAAGGTGTGATTTTGGGCACAGGACTTCTCTGTTTATTTTCCTTCATGAATATATTCAGAATTTGGGGTATCTATTACATGTAAAGATCTATTGTTATCTCTAAAGAGCATCTTGCCGGGTACTTAACAGGTTGAAACAATCTCCTCCTCTTTCAAGTGCAGATCAGCACTCCTATTACAATCTCAGAAATGAGGTTTTAGTGGTTTTAAGGGATTAGTAATGGGATATGGAGATTTTTCCCTGCAATATGTTGGTTCATTTAGGGTAGTTTCCTCTAGCAAATAAACTTGCTGTTTGGTGATTTCCATTGAGTTTGTGTTTCAAGAGTGGCCCTGTTATGAAACACAGCCTAAGTTTACACTTTCTTTAGCAGACCCTATGGGAAGACTAAGAATCAAGTTAGTGAGGGTAGTTGAATGCCTGTTCTTTTGAGTTGTTGCGTGGAGAATCTAAGAGAGACACCAAAACTTGCTATTACACAGTATAAGGATGATGTTAGGACCAGCAATGAAGTCCAGCATTGTTCACAGGCTGCTGTTTTGACACTTTATGACAGAATAAAATGCTTTTAAAGGAACGTTTTGATATAACATATGTAAGAATAACATCCCTCTTTTAGGCAGTTTGAGTGTAGAGTTGTGCACTTTTCCAGGTGATGGAGTTTTACTGCCAGTCCTGTGAGACAGCCATGTGCCGGGAGTGCACAGAGGGAGAACATGCAGAGCATCCCACCGTACCACTCAAGGATGTGGTGGAGCAACACAAGGCTTCCCTCCAAGTCCAACTGGATGCTGTCAACAAAAGGTATGGAGACTCCACTGACTGTTTTCCATTTCCAGTTTTATCACTGGCTTCCTGTACTGACCAGGGTGGATGTTTTAATGTGGTGGTTCCATTTTAATGTGCTGGGTATTTACCTAGGAAACAGGGATAGTGAGGCTAGCATAAGGAGTGGGATGTACTGAGGGGTTAGCAAAAAGAGCAAAAGATTCCTATCTGTCTTTCCCAAAACAGTGACCATTAGAAATGCAAGTGTTGTCCAAAGAAGGGGCATAAAATGCTAAGGAGGTCCAATAATGAATTTAATGATAGCTAAATAAATAATGCTGGTTGTTAAAAAGACCAGTACAAACACTACAGTGTTTGCTACAGTGGCAAAATGGCTTTAAAAAAAAAAAGAAAAAGTGGGATAAATCTAGTTATATCTTCTCGAGTAGATATACATCATAAAGGACAGAGGATCCAAGGTCTCATTGTTGGTAATGCCTAAAGTCTAATGGATTTGCACAGGGGAGGACTGTGGCTTAGCCTTATTTTATCAGACCAGACCCACTGTGTGGTTATAAAATGAATGAACTCACTTCTGGGAAATGACCAAATTTAAAGATAAAGCTGATGAGAGGGTTTAATCAAAAGATACCAGGGCAAGGGCCAATGTTTAATGACTTTTGAAACAGCAATCTTTGTTATATAATTCCTCCCTCAGGCTTCCAGAGATTGACTCAGCACTTCATTTTATATCTGAAATCATACACCAGTTAACCAACCAAAAGGCTAGCATCGTAGATGACATTCATTCCACTTTTGATGAACTCCAGAAGACTCTAAATGTGCGAAAGAGTGTGCTGCTTATGGAGCTGGAAGTGAATTATGGCCTTAAACACAAAGTAAGATGCATGTTTGGTTTCAAAGAAAAGCTGTTAATTTAATCAGCCAGTTTTTACGAATGATGCAGGACGTCAGTTTGACAAATCGTGTCTGAGATCCAGAGAACTTTGTTTTCCTGAAATTAGGAAATTGCTGCAGAGCCTCGCTTGTGGGTGCCCAGCCTTTTAAGATGAGCTTGAAGATACAGGTCAAACAATTTATTCTGAAGAACTGAGTAAGGCTGCCTCTGTTGCTTCAAAGCACTGTTTTCCTTTCCAGTGCTTGGTAACCTATTTCATGTTAGATGTCGCCTCTTGGAATACAAAAAGTTTGGAGGGACATCTCACTTTCTTAGGGGAATGAGGAGAGTAACAGATTGCAGAGTTGTATTCACTCTTTTAGTTCCTATCTGGATGATTGATTCTCGGGGTTTTCCCCCTGTATTGTAGACCAAGCTTCAGAGGAAGAAAACAGAAACCTGTACTTTTACAAAGCAAAGCCTGGTGGGTAGAGATTCTGTTGAGGATTATTAGGTCTGAATCAGGATAATGAAAGAATTTAGTCCTTATTTTCCTCCGCATCAGTTCTGTGCTTTATAAAGAAAGATTTCTCCCTGCAAGTTGCCTTTAAAAGAAAATACCATCAATAACTGGAGTTTCAAGAGTGCCATTACTGAGCAGCTTAAGCATCTCCAGATGTCTGAAGTGGAGGAATGCTGCATTCCTGGATGTAGAATAGGCTTGAAAACATCATTAGAAAGGTGCTGAATTGCTGAGCCTGTGGAAATGGAGGAATTCTAACATATGCACAAGATACACACTTTTAGGAACATAGGGAGCCCAGAACCATTGGGGCACAGAATTTAGTCATCTCCAGAGCCTACAGAAGTTTGAGCATCAATAATGTCGACTTAGATCCTGGGTTCATCTAAATGTATTCACGATGTCACAATGAATTCAAGATGTCACTGTTACTTCCATAGCAAGCAAATATATTCTGTATGTGTACAAAGTCTACACAAAATAGAATATGGTGTTAAATTATCTTATTATTGTTTAAAGAGATTTAAAGTAATTTAATAAATGTGAGCATTAGAGAATCAAATTTTTATGAAGTTGTACATAAGCAGCAAAAGAGGCATCTACCCTGTTTGTATAAAAAAACCCCAAGTGAAATTGGATTTTACTTTTGAATGCCTAGTAGTGCTGCAAAATACAATCATTCTGATCATATACTTCTAAAAAATGAAAAAATGAAAGGGCTACCCTTTACTAAGAAAAAGTTGGCAGTTCAGTTTGTTATCCAATGGACTGAAAGAGTGTAAGATGTAAAATACTCTACATGCATTTTAAATATTATTTATGTTAAGATTTAATATTTTCCATTTTTATAATGAAAGAAAACTGTCTTAAGAAAGTATTGATTTTAAAACATAGCTGCAAATTGTCTTTCTTTTAGTTTTGGCCTGTTATCTGAAGCATATGTCATCCTGGGACCTTATTGGCTATGCTCTCTCTTTAAGTACTTATGTCTTTGAATGAAGACCAAACAGATTAGAAATGCCTTGTATTACATCCTGAGAGGTTTCTGTGTGCCTAGAAAAGCAGATGACTTGAAATTTCAGTGTAGTCTTGAAATTTGTTCATTCTGTTTTAATTGCAAAAGATTTTGTGTTGTTACCACTTTCACATGTCAGTAACACATGAGCCTGGATTTTCTTCAGTGGATGAAAAGCTTAAAGCTTTGGAAAATTCAGAAAAAAATGCCTTTAGAATTCAGTGTCATTACATAGTGTGTCTCAGCAAGGGAAGAGTATTTCATAGCAATGAATAAATAAGTCTTGAAGTTTACTTTACATCAATTGAAATGTTTCAAAAATATTTACTTTACAGTGGTGGTCAACAAAATAACTTCTCTAATCCACAGTCATGTCTCTGCCCTAGTTCTTCTGTGCAGGAAAAACATACCAACTGTGTGACTGGGTATCTTCATTTGGGTATTTTGTCAGTGGAGATGGGGGGAACAGCTGCAATGTTTTCTTGATTATCATTAATGTCTCTGCTAGGTTGTTGTAATTCAGGGATCCTTTTTCCAATTTATTGCAAAATTGTTTTTTTAAAAAAAAGTTAGCCCTGTTCCCAGCCCACACCTAGCAATTTTGAGGTCAATACTGTTTTAAGGATTTAGACTTAGGGCCAGAACTGACCCTATAATAGAAGCTCTTTCATAAGCTTAGATATTGAGTGGCTACTTGCTGCCCACCAACATTTCTGGCTATTCAATCCAACTTTTTCCACTATCTGCAACCCATTCTGTATATTTCGCTTTCCTGCCTGCTGAAAGTGAGGAATCAATTTACCTTCTGCTAGGGAGATTTTTCCTTTCTTCAATCATTTAGTTCAGGAATCCCGCTCTTCCTCAGGATGGATGTGCATCCAGGTCTTGAGGCCTTCTTGTCCATCTCCATAGAGGAGTAACCCACAGATTCCCTTGGCTCTGAAGAAACAGTATAAAGAAGTTTCTTGCAGCCTGTCTTATTAATGGACTTCATGACTCCAAAATATCTCTGCATCTGTGAACACAACTCCGTTCCAGTAACTGTCTCATTAACTGTGACTGATGAGAGTTAGATGGGGCAGGGTTCAAACTTCTACATTTGTTGCTGGGTTTTTGCTCAAAAAAACCAAAACCAACCAACAACAACAAAAATCCAAAATAAAACAGAGAAAAAACAGAACAAAATAACCCAAAACAAAACAAGACAAGACAGGTGCAGCAGTAATTCAATCTAGCGTGACAGTGGGTCTGGAAAATCTTGAATCCCCAAACCAGGGTATTTTTTTGTGTTGCAGCATTGTATTCCAAATACAGGTTGGCAATCAGTGTGCTGCTTCTTGTAAAATAAAGGTTTAAATGAAACTCTAAAATAAGACATTATAAATTTGGTTCCTACAAAGACCTTTAGATGCTACATCTTCTGGTATAGGTCTTGTAACATGATGCTAATCTGGTGTTTGGTAATGCACACAGGTCCTCCAGACACAGCTGGATACCTTGCTAGAAGGACAGGAAAGCATTAAAAGCTGCAGCAACTTTACAGCCCAAGCCCTCAACCATGGCACTGAAACTGAAGTGCTGCTGGTGAAGAAGCAGATGAGTGACAAGCTGAACGAACTGGCCGAGCGGGACTTCCCGCTGCAGCCCCGTGAAAACGATCAGTTGGACTTCATAGTGGAAACAGAAGGCCTGAAGAAGTCCATTCACAACCTGGGCACTATTTTAACCACCAACGCTGTTGCCTCTGAAACAGTTGCCACCGGTGAGGGACTGAGGCAGACAGTGATAGGACAGCCCATGTCTGTTACCATCACAACCAAGGACAAAGATGGGGAGCTCTGTAAATCTGGGAATGCTTACCTCACTGCTGAACTGAGCACGCCTGACGGGAGTGTAGCAGATGGAGAAATACTTGACAACAAAAACGGCACTTACGAATTTTTGTATACTGTTCAGAAGGAAGGGGACTTCACTTTGTCACTGAGACTTTATGATCAACATATCAAGGGCAGCCCATTCAAACTTAAAGTGGTCAGGTCAGCAGATGTGTCTCCTACCACTGAAGGGGTTAAGAGACGTGTTAAATCTCCAGGCAGTGGCCATGTGAAGCAGAAAGCTGTGAAAAGACCTGCCAGCATGTACAGCACTGGCAAAAGAAAAGAGAATCCCATTGAGGATGATTTGATCTTCAGAATAGGTAGGTGACTTGGCTGCCTGTTGACATACTTAAAAATAGTTCAGGGAAACTGAATGAAAAGGTTTAGTTATTGTAAAGCTAAAGCTGTAAGTAGAGCAAGCTGATAATACCATTAGGCCTCTTGACTTTTGTTTATATGTACATTTTGGAAGTACTTCAGAAATAGTTTGACGCAAATATTTAATTGGGATT
Source organism: Leptocoma aspasia (assembly GCA_013399835.1). Taxonomy (NCBI): domain Eukaryota; kingdom Metazoa; phylum Chordata; class Aves; order Passeriformes; family Nectariniidae; genus Leptocoma; species Leptocoma aspasia. The sequence continues at coordinate 131,252 of VXAX01001922.1, forward strand.
TCAGTTGAGAAATGGATACATTTGATTTGGGGTATTTTAAAAATTGTTAATATTCATATTACAAAGCTTTTGGTATGGATTAAAGGAATTTGAGCTTGTGATTTCTGCTTCTGTATCCCTTGCTTCTAGCGAGCAGTTTCTGGTTTGACTACCAAATTGTGGTATGGTTTGGCTTTTGTTGGTGGTGGTGTTGTTAGGTGGTTTTTTTTTTTAACTACTCTTTCCAACACACCATAAACCCTAGAAGTCTTAAATGTTTTCCCAGAAGTGCAAAGCCTTTTAGTTCTGTTGTGATGCAACTATGACCATGTGTTTTATTTTTGAGTTCTACCTTCTCCCCTTCTTCACCACACAAAACAGGAAGATGTATTTCATTAGAACAAGAGCTATGCATGTGTCAGAGCTTTTGATCCATGAATCTCTTGGAGTCTCCACATTTGGGATATACGGATCACTATTTTACAAAAAAAAACAGAGCTGAGAGTAATATTTTGTGTTCAGTGTTCAGCCACTCATTTCACAGAATGACCCTACATAGTGATGTTCCTCTGGGCTTCTGTGGGCTTATGTATGCATTGTCTGAAAGGTCACAGCTGTAATGCTCTAGGGTTTTACACTCTTCCAAAATATGCAAAAATATTGAGACAGGTAAAACTTCTGACATTTTTGCAATGATTGCTTTCATGGAGTTAATTTACTTCCAGTTTCAGATCACTTTAAAAAGTTAAGGTTTGGTTCATTTGTTGGTGAGGCAATGTAAAGTTTATCACTATTCTCCAACACTACTGTGTATCTCTGTTTTGAACCCATTGTTGAATTCCTCTGATGGCCCTGGCCAAATCTGGATCTGTATTTTAAACTGGGCAAGATAAATCTTCTATTTGGCCTGCCAGAAGCTCGTACAGCTGTGTTGGAGAATCACACTGTAATATTCCTCTGGGCATCCAAGTCTGTGGAGCGTGCTATTGTATGTATGCTGATGTATGGGCTTTTATGCACAAGTAAATTGATCAGCTGCTAGCAGGGGATTGTTCTCCTGCTAGTATTAACAGGAGATAGCATTAATACAACATTAGTGCATTTTGTTCATGGGGATGTGTGCATTGTATCTTCTGCCAATGCTGTGTTATTTGTGGCTTTTAAAATGGCATGTGGTTCTCTTCAGACATTCCAAGGTCAAATTATTGACTACACATTCATACATTTGTGTAATTCATTATTTACAAGAGTGGACTATTTTCTGCATCCTCTTTTTCTCTCTCAATAATTTATATCCTCAACTTACTATTTTTTTTAAACAGGTGTATGTGGCTGTGCTCTAAGTGTGTGTCCATGCAGATCTGCATAGCAAGTACTTAGTCTCTACAAATGCAAACAAGAATGCTCTTATGATATCTAGAAAATAATTGTTGCCCAATGGTTTTGCTATCTCTACAACTGGTAGGAAGCACTAAAGTGAGAGGAAAGTCTCACTTTAGTACTTTCAGTACCCTGTTTTTGTGCCTTAGACCCATGCTGAGCAGAGGTGAGGGGTGTTCACAGTGTCAACCCCTTCCAGCTTCCCTGGTAAATCTCTTCCATGTCCTTCAAAGAAGCGTTAAGAGACTTGGCTGTCATCAGCTGCTCTGTTCAGGACCCCATCTTGTGTTCTAGCTCTGCCATGCTGTGCTGTGTGCCTTGGTATTTTTTCCCTTCTGGCACTTTTCGTGACTGGGTTCTTTGACACCATTTAGCAGTAGTGGTGCTATTTCCCACTTTAACTGCTTTTTTCTCTTCATTTATTTATATTTGGAATTGGCATCAGATACAGCCAGATGGAGAGTTGGCTCTCTGCTAGAAAGTTCAATTTTCCAATTTTTCTTTTCCTCAGACTGTTGAGTTGTCTGTTCAGTCATGTAACTGAGCATCTAAGTTTAGCTGGTACATTAATGTGTAAAAAAAAAATTGCCTTTAACAAAACTTCTGTCAGCCTCCTTACTAGGTGTGAATGTTATCTTCTGGTCTGTTATCAATGCTGAAAGCAAATAGGAGCCTTACTGTGAATTTACTCCACATAAAAACTCACAAACAGGGTCTATGTAATAATAGCTTTAGGGCAGTTTAAAAAGCAGGCTTAGAGGGAACAAAGGGATTCTTGATCAGGTGTTCCACAGAATCACAAAAGAAATAAGGTGGGAAGGGACCACACTGGGCCATCTGGTCCAGCCTCCCTGCTGTAGAAATAAGAATGCTTAGTAATGGGAAAACAGAATTTCCTTTTCCAGTTTATTAGCTCAAATCCCTCTGATGCTCATTGAACTCTATGGGGTTGTGATGGTCTGTGTGGAATTTTGCCAGGCCTACGTTGCATTGCATTGCAGTCATACCTGTATTGGACAGGGAGGGAAGAACTCTTGATATCACATTGCTGGCAAAGTCCCCAGTGTAGTTCTGTTGTGCTGCTGACAGAGACCTGGTCTGGATTTGACTCTTGTTATTTGAGGTTTGGCTGCTGTGGCAGCAAAGAACTTGTGATTTGTGGTTACCCCTAGGTTTGTGCATATCTGTCTGTGGTGACAGGGGCTCTGCTGCATGAGCAGGGCTTGGAGGTGGTCTTGGCCAAGCTTTTAGGGGCAGATGCTGTGTGAAGCAAATTAACACAAATCAGTCCATCTTCACTACCAGCAGTGTGTGGGCATATCTGCCAGAGTTCCTACTGAATTATTCATTCCACTTTAGAAGTTACAAACAGTGTGCCTTCAGCCAACAGACTGACTGATTTTAAAACTTAAGGTTATGTGGGAACTTGGATTAGAAAGACTGACATTTCTTTTACAGTAAGCACATAGGGTTAACAATTCAATGCAGTTTTACTACAGATACTTTTGTGTTTCAGCTGCATCTATTATGAGAGGGGGCATCACAGCCTCATAATGTGTAAGATTTGACTAAATATCTTTCGGCACATTGAGGAAAAAAGAAAGGAAGCTGGGAAACAAGAAAACTCCTTGATGCCTGTCTGTGTAGCATGTATGGCAACCTTTCCACGCTGTTTAGTTTTACCCTTTTTTTTTTCTGTACCACATAGGAAAGAGTCCAAGAATAATTATTTGAAGTGCTGTAGGCTGGAAAGAAATGGTACCTACACAACAGGTTATGGCCACTCACAACCTCTTAAGTCTTCCCAATAATCTGTAATATTTCTGCAGTTTGATTTTGTCTCTCTGAATCTATTCCCTTCCTACTGGAGGCACTGACGTGTTTTTTTCTTTGTGTTTTAGGAAGCTGGGGAATCTAGGTTAGTAAGCAGGGGGTTATTATTCATATTAGTAAAACTTAGAAAGCAAAAAACACTCTTTCTCTTACTATGAGCATCAAAAATATACAAGTTTTTTCAGATTCCTAGGATTTAAAGAGCAGATTCTTATTACAGTTACCTGGTGTTATTTTTAACATCTCCTGTCATTGTTAATGGGCTTTTAGATTTCTTTTTCTTTTTTTTTGGTGAGACTCAGTATGACCTCTATTGCTCAAGAGTAAAAGACTGAAATTATGAAGCATTTTATGTGTGCTAGAATCATCTTGAACAGAAAATGCACACTTTCTTTGTTGAAAGCTAAATTAATTAGTTTGTACAGGCTATCCTCAGTAGTACCAGAAGGAATTAGATAAGGCTAAAACAAATTTGATCATCATCTGTATACAAAAATTGTATAAAAGGAGATATTCCACACGCCACAGATCTCCTTTCCAATAACTCTGTTCAGTCTTTTCCTTTTGAAATCTCTCCTGTTTTCTCCCAATCCCCAGCAGCTTGCAGTAAAATATCTGTCTTTTCCTTCTTTGTGCCTTGCAGTAGCTCAGAACAGCAGGGAGATAAAGCTGGGAAACGATGGGCACAAAAGATGCAGGCTTTCATCTGTTAACCAGGCTGCTTGGGAAACACTGGAATGAAGCTCCTACTGGTTCCAGCCCTGTGCAATTGAAATGTTGGTGCCTCCCTAGGCTAGGGGGAGACTGCCCATGATAGAGAGAAGACAAAACATGAAATACCTTGATACAGAGGGGTAGTATCTTGCAGTAAAAGGTTTGCTGAAGACTCTCTCTTAGGCATGTTCATAAGGAAGGAATTTCTGCTTACAGAGGGGAACTATCATCCTTTGGTATTGAAGAGTCAGTAGCAAAAGCCTGCTTTTCCAGAGGCTGACATGCTTTCCTACAGGCTTTCCTCTCATCATCTGAAGTGCCTGAGCTTGGCTTCAGATCTTTGCTGGCGTAGTGAATTATTCAAAACGGAAAGTTCAAAGTTATCTGATTTCCTCTTGAACATACATTAGGAAGTAAGCTTTCTTCTCCAGAGGAATTTCTGCCATTGCAGAGGGGACTGTCTTAAGGGCCTGTATGCAGATTAGAAGCTAGGTGATAGGTTTAATATCTGCAAAGTGCTAGAGACTAGGACAGTGCATGGAGCTGAATTTCATCTACACGCTGTGCTAATAAATTGCTATTTCTTAAACTTACTGTGAAACGTGACGATGACATTCCTGGTAATTTCTTCAAATTTTCCTTCGGTGTATATTTACAAGGTTCCACTTAAGAACACTCTGAGTAACTTTTTATATAGGTATTTCTTACCTTTAAACACAAAATTCCTTGACTTTCAAGAACATTTTTCTAAGGCTAAAGAGCATACATTCCATAAAGTTTGCATTAGTTAGTTCCAGATGCTCTAGCTCATGCTTTCTCTTTTCTAACAAATGTTTTCCCTTTACTCTCAGTAAAAGGAAAAGGAATGTTTATCTCTTTTCATCCATTCTTTTTGGCTAAGAAGCAAAAGGGAAACTTATCATTAGCATATGGTGGAAAAAAATTGCTGCATGCATCCCTCAGGCACTGCTTATTAAAAGAATAAATAGAAATGGCTCAAGTATGGATAATGTAATTGGTATGTAACTCACTATTCCCTGAATATGTACTTTTTCCTTGCAGTACAAAAACTGAGAAGCATTTGCCTTGTTTAGAGGATGAAGCAGATGGAGTTGAAGAAAATAGTCTTGAAACAAAGGGACATTCTTGCAGCACTGAGTGCACAGAAATAAATGTTACTTGTTAGCCAGTGACAGGAAATATGCATCCCACAGCCACCACCACAGAAGAAAGAAGGGTTGCTATGAGCATGCACATCCCTGATGAAAGCTAAATACAAATTAGAGCTGATATGTATGTCTTATATTAGGCATCACAGTCAGAACAGTTTTAATCATTGAGCTCTAGAATATTTTGGACTGACTAAAATGAAATACAAGTTTTTCAGTTAAAACCATATATATTGGAACCCGTTAATGCCAGATACACAGACAGTGAATGCTTGTAAAAACATTTCACCAGGAAAAACAGCGCTGCATCAATGTCTTGGAGAGGACTGCTTATAGAGTTGGTGCTTCTTTGGTGGGCTTTTTTTGTTTTGTTTCAGAATTTCTTAATTTATTATGAGTAGCCTTGGAGTCAAGATCATAACTGGAGTATTTTCTAAGAACCCCTGAGCCTCCTTTACAAACAAATCAGGAATTTGGATCTGGTTCCTGTGTTCCAGGTGTAATTTGGACCAGCCACTGGTCCAAATTGGGGCTGATCTTTAAAGACATGTTTGCTCTGTGCTGGCCCTTGGAATGTCTCAGAACAAACATCTAAGTAATAAGCCACCTAAACTTAATGAACTTTTGTGAAAAATTGACATTTTACAACTCCTTATCACCTTAAGCCACTGGGTAAGAGTTACAGTTCTATGTGACTCACAAGTGCATTTATCCTGGGTTAAAATGAGACTTGTGTGTGTGTGGACACTGCTTTATTAGAACAATCCAAGGTCTCCTCAGAAGCATTCAGACTCCAGGTGTTGGTCTTCATTGGCCCACAAGTGCCATTCATTCAAAGCTAGTTCTTCATCCAAACATCCCTGCTGAGGGAATTTTTGAAGGCTATGACTGCAAACTACATGTGAGGCAATAGGAAACTTCCCTGTCTTGAAATGGCTCCATCCAAAGTGATATGTTCTATCCCAACTTCATGATTTCATTGAGGAGACTTAGCTAAAACTGTGTCATCTGTCCAAGTTCTTATCTTAGCCCCCCTCTGTATCTTCCCATGTATTGCCCCTTTAATTGCCCTTTCAGTAAAATAAAAATCTGCAGTTTAAAAAAGTCCATTGCTTATGTAAAAACCTTTTACTACTTCCCTCATGCAAGAGGCAATTTAGGAAGGCCGAAGAGGCAATTAGTGTTGATGGGGGCTTGGGTGACACACAAGCTGAAGAGTGAGACAGTCCCTTAAACAATCCTGTCCTGTCAGTAGAATTGTGTGTCTGTTACTGAGAGGGTTCTTTGAAGTTGTAGCAGTGAGAAGAACTCTTCAAAACAGAAATCCTTTCATCAGAAATGTAATAATTGCATGTGTTGGCATTTGGGTCCTAACTGATTAGTCTTGTCTAGCCTGATTTCTTATGTGCTTTGTGTTCAATTTTAGGCACCAAAGGAAGAAACAAAGGGGAATTTACAAATCTTCAAGGTGTAGCTGCATCTACAAATGGAAAAATATTAATAGCAGACAGTAACAACCAGTGTGTGCAGGTATGAGATTATGTCACTTTCAGTGTTTTTCTCCTTGGCCCCACACCTCTCCCTTTTTTATAGTCTCAGAAAGACAAATTTTGTACAATTCAGGCAGATACAGAAAATACAAGGGAAGTTTAAATGATCATCCATTAACTTTCCATCTTCTTGACCTGCAGCTATCTTTTTCAGATCTATACTGTATCTAGTATATAATCAGAGTTTATTTCCATTCCTTATGATGTTTGGCAATGAATGAAAAAATAAGTGGTGCAATAATCTGGAAAAATGCGTTCCTGTAAATATAATTTTAATTTGTGAATTTTATCACTCTCATGTTTTTTAAATGTAAATCTAGAGCAAGGTGCCACAAATAAAATCTTTTAGGAAGTACAAATAGGAAAATAAGTGTATAGATGTCACTTTCAGGTGGCTTTTAGTCTATTTAACTGACTTCTCTTTCTGATAGCATAATCAAATCTTTTCTCTGGTAGCACCCTAACACCCATAATTTCTTGGCTTCTGTAACCTGTGTGAAAATCAAGCTGTATTTTTTCTTTTGTTTGCCATGTATCCTCTTTACCATTATCAATTTGTCATCACTCTCCAGGCTGCCCATGTGGTAGCAATGAACACAGCAGCAGCATGTTGCTTGTTCTTGTACGGGAGAACCAGCAAGCCACATGCCATGACAAATCATTTCCAGGCCTTTTCAAAGAGACCGAATCAAATATTCATCAGCACCCTCATGCTTTGTAATTTGCAGCCTCTTCAGAGAAACTTCAGTGTCTAGTTACCTGGCTTGAGGACACAACCAGTGGACATATTCCTATGTTTTCTACAGACTTAGTGTTTGACTGTGGCCGAGTCATTTAGTGCCTGTTTCCTCATTTCTAGTAAGGGAATAATACGATTCCTCCCCCCCTGAGAGAGATATTGTGAAGCTAATTCATTAATGTTTGTGAAGTACTTTGAGATCACTGAAAAAACAGTGCAATGAGATTTTCTGTTTTTTGAAATTAGGGTCTTCTTAAATTAGATATATCACTTTCAAATATGGACTCTGTAAAAGTGGTTCATGTTCCCAGCTCTCTTCCTGACTATAGTGTTGATTAGTGACTTGCTAAAATCTAAGCTCCAAGAAATAGGTGATGGTCATATGTGGACATAATTTTAAAATTCCTGTTTTCTATTACAGATATTTTCCAATGATGGTCAGTTCAAAAGCCGTTTTGGCATACGAGGAAGGTCTCCTGGCCAGCTGCAGCGGCCAACAGGAGTGGCTGTGCATCCCAGTGGTGACATCATTATTGCAGACTATGATAACAAATGGGTTAGCATATTCTCATCAGATGGAAAATTTAAGGTATGAGTTACTGTGTGAACTCTCCTGAGCTTTCTCTGTCTTACAAAGGAATGCAAAGTAACATTATTTTTCAAGAAACTACATTGTTTGGCTGTAGCTTAGTCTAAATTCCATTGTTGTGATGTGGAAACCCTTGACCCAGCCACATGGTATAATTAATAGGAGGAGATCACAGCAGTAATGCTAATGTTACACCAAGCAAAGACAACATGTTCCATACTGGGTGCTTAGATGCCTTTCAATAACTTACGGTTGAGGACAGCAGGTGCCAGCAAGGCTAGTTGGACTAGCTCAACAACCTTCACATCATTAGTACTCTGATTGTACAGAAGGGTGTGTGCAGATATATGTATGCACACAGACAAACACAAAATCTTACAAGGAGTACATGAAGCTCTTCAGTGACATATGGAGGAGAAAAAGAAGACAGCAGACTGATGATGACTTCCTCTTTTATTCCATACTTCTCACCAAAAAAAGTGTATTATTTATGTATGATCATGTTGGTAATAAAAGCAAGGAAGGGTAACCCAGGGTGTTGTTTCAGTGCTACAGCATAGACAGGAGTGTTCTAGCTGGTGTGTTGTGCACTGAAAATACTGAAAGACAGTAATGATGTTGTAGGTTTCAGAAATCAGAAATACTAAAGAAAGCACACCTCATATTTTCATAGCAACTCTGATCCCTTTAATAGGAGTAAAGTAAGACAGCAGCTACTACACTACATTGATGATTTCCAACCTGCAATGTTTATTTTGCTTGGGTTCAGGTGCAGTTGTGGAGAGAATTAAAGGTTTCCTCCAGTTGGTGCTGTTCTCTGAACGCATGATACCAAGTCTGGTGATGCACATTAGAGAGAGCCACCTCTGGCAGAGTTAGCAGTACTCACCGATCATAGGGATAATGGACCTGCAGGGAAATTTCTACCATAGTTACTTAGTTCTGGAGTCCTGCATTGGACAGATATGGCCTGTTTGGCTAATTTTCTGGCAGCCTAATGGCCAAAAAACTCAGCTGCTCATGTATGCAGCAAGAAATGGCCTTTCTCTGAATAATCTTAGCAAAGTGACAAATGCAAATAGATGATTGTGCTTGCGGAATCCTCAGTGACTCCCATCTGAGAAACAGGTGTGTACGCTTTTAGAAGTATCTAGATCATGTATAGACTTCAAGCTAAAATAAAACAATACTAAAATGTAATGCAAGTGTTAAAAAAAATACAGCTTATTTGCATTTGCAGAAAGAATGTGATTTTACTTGTTAAGTAATTTTGGAAACATACGGCTACACAGGAAAATCTTGGTTTTGGCTGAAGTCCTTACATGAAATGAAAACACCAAAACAAACCCAAAGAAAGACATAATTTAGTTAAGAATCCAAATATTCTGAGTATCCTAAGTGTGTTTTAAATAATTATTAACATCTTTAATGTGAACTGGCTTGATCTGGACACAGAGCATGGAGGGCTTGTTTTCCTGCCTTCTTAAGATATGCTGTAAATCCAGCATTTTGGATGGTGCCAGGAGAAAGCTCTGGAGAAGCCAGGACCCTATGTGTGATATACTACCAGCAGGCAGACAGGTATTGGAAAAAATTAGTTATTAATGTAGTTCCTCTGATGTGAAGCCTAGATTTGTTTTCAGTCAATATTTTTGTTGGATTGCAAAAAAGTGCAAAAGCTGTGCAATGTTGGCAGTGTTTGTGTGGTTAATACAAATGAATGCATCAGACTTTATAGCTCTTGGGACTAGACTGATTAAATGAGAGATGAAACATCAATGGTATAAAATACCATTTTTAGATTGAATGCAATAAGCCATATTTATGAGAGGAAAAATAAATGTTTGTAGAAGTATTTTTTTATACAGAGGGTAGGCATAAGCATATAAGTGCAGGAGCTGGGTGGAGGGCAGGTGGCAGAGCATGTGCATGGGGAGAGCAGGAGCAAGGCAGCAGGGAGTGCTGGGATGGAGACACGGATGGGCACTGAGCGCAGGGCCACACTGAGGAGCTGTAATGGGAGTAGGGAGTCCTGTATTGATGCAGCACTGGTTCAGGGGATCCTGTACTGCACAGTGTAGCTGGAGAGCTGTGCTGGGGAGGAGGGATGCAGGTGGGGTAAGCACAGGGCCTGGGGGAATTGTGGGGGGACACACACAGGGTTGGGAGGTCATGTCCACTGAGGGTGAGGCTGTGATATGGGGACAGTCATCACCATGAAGGGATGGGGCTTGTATTGGGCATAATGGTGTAGGACTGGGAGTTGGACTCAGTGATCCTTGTTGGTCCCTTCCAGCTCAGGATATTATTTATTCTATTATGGGGTTAAACAAAATATATTGGAAGTACAGAACATAGATGTAACAGATCTAGCCTTTGGGAACCTGGGCAAAGCCTTGTAATTTCTTGTGTGTTGGCAGTGGTAATTCTTACGGGGGCCTTGTCAGATTAAATTGGGCAGCATTTGCTAAAATAACAGAGAGAGAAAAAGGGATAATGGCATTTGCCTTCAAAGGACTATGCCTGCAAGTCATTGTGCAAGACCTCTGAATGCAGGTTGCCTGCTAGTTGTTGACTTAGCAATATCAGGGGACTGTTTTGAGCTAATCTAACTATTTTTGATGTTGTCCCCTTCCTTCTGTATTTACTTACACTCACTCTCCCTTAGTGGAATTTTAATAGTCATGTGAGCCATAAGGCAAATTTCCCTGGAGCCAGGCCCAGGCATGTCCCTGATTACAGCACTGGACTGACTCCCTTTGGCAACCTCCACTGCCAGGCAGAAAAGTGTCACCTTCCTCAGTTCTGGCAGCAACAAAGACAGCTCTGTTTTCTAAAGGTTGTAAAATTTAGATAAATGCAGAGGTGGGCAAACTCTAATCTAAGGTTTCACCAAAACATGAGCTTCTTCACATGAACGGCTGTATTATCCTGGAAATGGTAACGACTCAGATCGGGTCTTAGGATTTGAGGCTTCTGTTTCTGGCTATGCCACAGATCTCATGGGTGACTAGTGATCTTCCATTTCACTTCCCAGTACATTATTTTCTTCATCTGTAAAAGGCAGATAACAACGCTGGCTTCCTCTGTCAGGTACTCTGCTAAGAAAACTGTTGCAGCAGACACAGCACTAGGCTAAGGAGAGAGGGCATGGTGAAGCAGCTGTACCAGCTCCTCGCCAGAGTGGTGTTCAAACCTAGCGAAGGAATTGGACAGCAGAGCCAAGAGAATGATTCCTCTTCTTCTGAGAAGAGAATTGTTTTCTTTCTAGTCTTGAAGAGCTGTATATAAGATGACAAGCTTGTTATCAACGAAACAGGGCTCTGCAAGTCAAGATCAAGTTTAGATAAACGGGAAAAGATTAAAGGAAACATTTTATATGTCAGGCTTCTTCCTTGTCTCACTCGTAGAATTAAGGAAACAGCTGTCTAAAGCTGGTTGCATGTTCTGATGGGAATAGGTAGTGTGGTTAAACGGTCAACAGATGAATTTTGACATTCACAGGAATAATAAATCCACTTATTGTGTGATATTGCAATATGAGACAAAGCGGTATCTCCTTATTAGAAAAGTTCTCAAACAGGAAAAGATGGTTTGTTGAAAATTTCTAATTAACCCCTGACAGTCTTGAACCTTTCAGACAGCAACAAGATTGGTAAAGTTAAACTTAGCCCTAACATGCTTACTTCTCCAGTGGAAAAGTCTTCATAAATTTTTATGTAGGCTAACTGATTTTTTTTTTTTTACCTCTAGAAATGCCCCACAGTAGAATATTTTCCAGCCTGGTAGGGTGACTTTATAAACACATGTTTGAAAACCAGTCTAAATTCCTAAGAGCCTATAAAATAAGGGACATAATGTCCCTGACTGAATTCAATTAAACACATTATTTGTATTAAGGGTTTACATGATTCATTATACTGTATTCATTTCTAATGGAAAAAAAGCCTGAAAATACTTCCATTCATACACTTAATGAGAGTGACTGGAGAGACTGGGTTTCAAAATGTTCTGTTCTAAATAATCAAACCTATAATTCTAAGAAACTTTCTGAAGTAAAAATATACAAAAAATATATTCAGCCAGATCCAGTAATGTGTCATCAGCATATTTTGATCTAAACTGGGAACAGATTTTTAGTAAAAAAGCATTGCAAACTCTAGTTGGGCATACTTTATTGCTGCTTGCAAATTATATTTTAAACCTGGCCCAAGCATAGTGTTTTTTATTACTCTTCTCAGCACTGAGTGGCCATTAATGTAGTATGTGATTTATTTGTTATATTTTTCCATATGTGTTTATATGGGCAGGAGGACACTGTACTCATGAGTCTGAGTCATTTTCCATAGGAATCCTGGAAAGATGGTAAGGAGGTGGTGCAATGCTCAAGCAGACAACCACATGGGCATCCCAAAGGAAAGAGGGGAATATGATTTAATCACCCCAAAGGAAATACATCTACAGATTTGCATTTGATTTATAGTTTTGCTGCTTTGTTGTTATGCAAACTGAATACATTTTGTAGGTCTGCTGATATCTTTCCCCTGGTGAACACAAAATAATTTTTAATAGTTTTTCCTGGGGATATTTTAGCGTTACTCAATTAGGTAGATTTTGCCGAAATATTTTACAGTTTATAACAGTACATGTATATGAACATGAAACTGACACAAGATCATTGCATGTTGGCTAAGCATAGTCTTGAAGCTGCAAGATTTACTCCCTGGAATTTTCTTTACTGGAGACTGAAAAACGTTATGTAGTGGCTTAGTAGCAGCCATCCTCAGGGAACCCAGGTGGCTTTATTTTAGGATCATTCCTATTTTTCACCTGCAACCCCACCTACGAGAATGTATAATGAAATAGTGGCATGGGACTTATGAAGAGTAGGAGAGCTCCTTCTGTTTGCTTTGAAAACATCAGGGACATGAGAAAAATTAGTTAGGCAATGGATTTTCCCAACGCCTTGTAATCTGTCCCACTGCTACTCACCAGTTGCAGGAGGGAGGGGAAAGGGGCAGAGAAGTCAGAAGTAGATGTGGTCGTTGTGAACACGGTTTATGGTAAATATGACAGTGTTAGGTTAATGCTTGGACTCAATCCTAGAGGTCTTTTCCAACCAAAATGATTCTATGACTCCCAGGATTGCTTGTTCCAGGGGATGACCTGTCTCCCTCTGCAAAGGCAGTGAGGTGAAAGATGGCCTTATTTCATAAATAAGATTAATATCTTAGTATATATTACATTTAAATTCCAATGCAAACAGGAAAGTATGTTCTTCACCAAGATATGAACCTTAGTTTGTAGGATGTGTCTGTCATAAATTAGTACAGGATCTGAAAGTTCTGCAATCCAGAATTTCAACATAGCCTCTTTGGTGGATTGTCTGTTCAGTACAGACTTTTGAAACCAGCCTGAATAAGTGCTTTCAAATCTGTCCATCAATTAAAAAAAAAAAGGCTAAAAGCAGCATGCAAGTTGCTCCATTCCAATGCAAATAATTGGGTATTTACAACCTTTTTTAACTGAAAGGTCAAAACTCAACTGATTTTATGTAGATTAAAACAGTTTCTAGAGCCTTGTCCTAAAAAAGAGCTGAATGGTGAGAAATGTGGAATGGATTGTGAGATTATCCTACAGTCTTCTTGGGCATATGCCCAGGTAGGTCATGGATTCTTTGAAGGCTTGGTCTCAATTTCTGCTTGCTCTGTTGCTTAAATCCTCTTTTAAGAATCCCTTCTTTTTAAACCTACTAAAGCATGCTTCTGGCATTTTTGGATTGGATAGCTCTCTAGCCTTTCCAAATAATTTACTATTATGAGATCCAGCTCATCTCCACTGAAGGTTTTTCTAGTGAAATATTGTATACAGTTCCCCTCCTGTTGCTGATTATGCCAGCAGATGGTTTTGGCAGTCACAAGGCCTATTTAAAACTATGGAAATAATTTTATTTACCTAAGACAGGAACAAGCTTTGATTTGTTTAGTGTTTCAAATATTGCTTCATTTGCTGTTTGGCAACATGATCCTCTCCCCTTTGCAGTTTTCAGCTGACACTTCATGTGTCTGAGCAGCAAGTGAAGCAATCTTGTGTGGAATCTGGTGGAAGATAGAGAGGCTGGCCTGAGCTTTAGCTCTGCTCAAATCCTTTCCGAGAGTATTCAGAAGGTGCTGGTGTCTTACTAACCCAAGAAAGGCAACAGAGGACATCACAGGCTACATCCCACCCAGCCCTGATGCTCCAAGAGCCCTGACTTCTTCGATGCTGGCAGTGATAAAGATGTCTCCCTGTCCACCAAGGTGGTTGTTGGACTCAGGAAGAGCACGCAATAGGAGACAAAAGTCCTTTCTGCTTGTCTGCCTGTCCTGCTGGTACCCTAATGCTGGGTATACAGACATTTCTGACAGGTTTATCAAGTTACACAAATCTGATGACTGTATTTCTTATGAGTTGTATATTTGGACTCAGTTGCTGAAGGTGGCAGATTTTTCAGTCTAGAAAAGGCATACAGAAAGCAGACCTTATTTTCAGCTGCAGAAAAAAATTATGAAGAACATGGTAAGAGCTGATAAAAACTATCGCTTCCAACTTGTGATGAAAAAAAATGCCTCTCCATTCTGCTCTGTGCCTGTAATACAATCTTTAGACTGTACTAACTAATTTCTATCATGCCAACATATTTTCCTGTTTTGTGTTTTCCCTTTTAGGCCAAAATTGGGTCTGGAAAGCTCATGGGCCCTAAAGGTGTTTCTGTGGATCGTAATGGACACATCATTGTAGTGGACAATAAAGCATGCTGTGTCTTCATCTTCCAGCCAAATGGGAAAATAGTCACCAGGTTCGGAAGTCGAGGAAATGGTGACAAGCAGTTTGCAGGTACACTTGATGGTAATATGTAAATCCCCTTTTCTTGCCTCTTCTGCTCACATTTGCATGATGTTTGAGCATGTTGAAGGTGCTGTAACCTACTCCTTTATCCTCCGGGAGAGAGGTTCTGCTGGACGTACAGCTCCTCTTTGCTTGATTGGTCAGGCAGACTGCAACATCTGTTCTGCAAATGTAACTGTAACCAGATTGTTTCATCTACCTCCCTACCCTGGAAACAATTCAGATCAGTGACCCAAGAAAGACTGATCTTAACTGGCATTCTATAAGTGCTTTGTAATTGCCACACTAAGCTGTTCACCACAACCAACTCAGATGCTGTGCTTTGTGTTTCCAATCATCAACCCCACATGGGTTACACAAACCCCAATGCCCTAAGTGGTATCTCTTAGAAAATGAGTATAATGGGGTAGTGTTAAGGTTGAGAGCAGGAAGGCAGAGTTATGGAACAGCCAATGTAAGTTTGGGGAAATTGCCATTTATACTTGCACATGCCGTCTTTCAAGTAGAACATGCAGTTAAGTTTAAAAAACAGAACAATCCCACTGATATATTTTAAGTGAATAGCTGTTCTTTCAAAATTTGAAATGAAGATGCCAAATTCGATATGCAGGTCATTTCACAGGTGTTGGGTCATTTTTAGTATGTAGTTTCATTGGTCTGAATGGTTCACAATGAAAGAGAGGAGTAGCATCAATGTCTTTTTATCCTGAGATCTCTTGCAATGTCTTAGGGCATAATATGTATAATTTATGAGAGCTTGGGCTCTAAGACAGCTAAATTTTCTGGGTGTCTCCTTTTCATTTGAAAATTTGCAAAAACACCTCCTGAAAATAAGTAGGCAAATACTTCTTGCTGATAGGCTACAGAAAACATGTGAATTGTCAATAATGGAATGTTTTCAATGTAAAATTTTTCACTTTTTTTATAGTTTACTCTGATATACTGTGAAAACTGAAACTCAGCTCTATTCTGTTTAATAACTCAAAATAGCACCAACTGTTTTAATTTGGGTACTTGCCTGTTTTCAAGCTACCATTTGTTTTTTTACTCAAATTTGCACACATATTTCAATACACAATGTAAAGCAAAAAATGCCCTTTTTTCCCTGACAGTGGTCTTCCAAGTAACTTTTTTATTTATCCTAAAACTTGTTAGCTCAAATGCTTGTAAGATGTGAGCACATAGAGCATAAAATATTTCAATTAAGACTTTGCAGGAACATTTTTGATAACAATTTTCAGTGTATATACAATTTTATGATTAAGCACTACATGTTTTGTCTTGTTAATAAGCCCATAAATCTCTGCATAGTCATATGTATACGAGAGAGAGAAATCAACAATGCTTATTGGTAACAATTGCTGAGAACTGGTTGAAAAATAAATTATTTGTGTTTACAAAAAGCATGCTGAGCTTTTTAAAAACCCATGAAGTAAAATTGCTCTTAATTTGAAGTTGATATTCCCACTTCGACTACTATTGCTCAGAAGCCAAACATAATATGCTGGCAGGATGATTTTTTTTTTTAAATTTAACCATACTTTTTATTTTAATGGTATTACTATTTTTTTCTTCTTCTTCTGCATTTCAGGTCCTCATTTTGCAGCTGTAAACAGCAACAATGAAATTATCATTACAGATTTTCATAATCATTCTGTCAAGGTACTGTCAATGGCAACTTGGAAAGTTGCCATTTTAATTTTATGATTATACTTTCTTGGGGAAAAGAACGTATTGTTAAAACCAAAGAGATCACACTCCATATGAGGAGTGTGACATAGCTCTGCTGTAAGGACAGCACTTTCAGAGAACTCTGCATGCAGTGCATCGCTTAGTGAACATATAGTCTATTGCCTTTGGTGTCACTATAATGGTCTCTAATTCAATTGCTTAAACATAAGTTGTACCTGAAATAAATAATTTCAACTTTACTATTTTTAGTAGCCCTCTGCCAAACCTGTTATTGACCCTGTGTTCTGTCTTCTTTTAAAAGTCTGGCTTTTGAATTTCTCAGTAAAAGCTTTCCACATTTCTAGTTGTAAAATTATAACAAAGTAAAGATACATGACAGTCTTTAAATTCCATACCTATAAGCTTTACTGGATCCATTTTACAACCTGATTCTCTTAAAACCCATGTAACTATTGGTTTTCATTCAGTGACTCCTGCACTGGGCAGAACTGGCCACTAGTCCTTACACCCATGGGAAGTCCTGACTCACAGCCTGTTAAAGTCATGGGAAGATAGGAAGTTTGTTTGTCCCAGTAATAAACCAAACCAAGGAAGCATGCTGAGATGTGTTGGCAAATGTCTATGAAGGAGATACAGGCCACTTCAGAGATGCCTCACCTGCGTGTATTTGTTCTCAGGCATTCCCTTTCCTCCACTTCCTGCGCATGCTCTTGTGCCCTCCCTCTACAGGAGAGAGCAGCAGGAGGACAGAGGCAGGATGCTGTTCTACCTGGGCTCTCAGGACATGTGTGTCACTCCCACACACCAACAAAATAAAATCCCTGGCACTTCACCTAATGCCTATTTTGACTGAACACAAAGATGAACCCTCTGTCTAGTTCTTCACTGTTTTTAATTGAAAAAATAAATTTTATATATTCACCTGAAATAGGAGGTTGCTGTCTGGACACAGACACCTTTGTGTCCTGAGCAGTGCTGAATCACCTAGGTTTAGAATAACAACCTGGCTTGTGTATCCTTTTGGAATTGGTGAGGAAGTAGCAGCTCCTGGTTTGGATTACAACACAGAAACCAAGACTGCTGCAGGAGCCCTAAAGCAGCAGGGGGCCGATGACTCCATAAATTACCTCTCCACAAGCAAGGTTTGCCTGGTAACAAGAATGCCTGGAGAGGTTTAACAGCAAGGGGCAAACTGAAATGAAAACAAAGCAAGTGAAGAAATGAAAGAAGTGTGGCATCCTAGAGGATTTATAATTATTACATTTTTAATGAAACAGAGTGGCCCATCTGTCTCTGGTGTGACTCAATGGGATACAAATGTTACTTGTTACAATTTGGTACTAACCAGAAAAGATTCTTATTTCTGCAGTGTTCTCTAAATTGGTACATACAACTGTTGACACTCTGGAGAGTTCATAATCTGAGAACAGAGAGTACATCTTCTTTTAAATAATAAATTAGTTTATAAATAACTAAATAAATTAATTTCACTCTTATGAGTCCCAAAGCTGCTTCCTGCCACCAGTGTCTTGAATTAAACAAGGTCACTCAGCAACATTTTTCTCCTGCCCCCATTAACCTTCAAGGATGTTCCTTCCCTCAGGCATCTTTTATGGAAAATCCTGTGCAATGTAGGCTTCTCTCTCATTTGGTCACTTCAGCCCAGGGAGAGAGCAATATATCTTTGTCTGGTTTTTTTTATTAGTTGGCTTTTTTTTCTTTTTTTTTTTTCTTTAATCATCTGAGGCACTAACTTGGTACTTCATTAATTTCCTTCCCCAAAGGTTTTTTCTCTGTTCACTGTGGGTGTTTGAGAACACAATAATTTCCTGACATCTTCCACCTTATCAGCACTTCAGTGTGCACTTGGCACTTGTCAGGTCTTTGCATTTTCCTGTGCAAGACACAGTCAATCTCTAAGAACACTGTTGGACCTTGTGCTGTAGCTAGGCCTGGATCCAAGATGGACAAAAATATTTTAGAGATGGCTGTGTACTCTATAAATGACACATTTTGTATCTTGTTTTGTCCCATTGGTGCATCCAGGTCACTGACAGAATAGTCATTGATCAGCTCCATCTTTCTGCTGTCTAAACCTGTTACCATCACAGAGAATTCAGTTGCTGAACTGTCTACAGAGAGCAGCATGCCATGATTTGCAGTGTGTGTTGGCTTATGGAAGCAGAGAAGAGAGCATCTGCTCCATTGTGTTTTAGTTCCACAGAAACAAAGAACCCAGTGCTGGATCTGCATTCAGCTCTTTTCCGTTCAAGATAAAGAAGCTGCAGAAGGGTTCTGGGGCCCTTTGCCTCTGTGTCTGAGATGAATCAGATATTAAATGAGAAGGGAAACACTGTGTATGGTGTAATGGAGTGAAGAGAGATGGGCACCTTTTATCCCATCTTGTGTCTGTGTGTGTGTCTGTGTGTGTGTTGGAGCTGTGTGTTCCTGGGAACTCTTCATTTCCTCTCTTAATTAGCAGGTGAACTGGTAGTACTAGGTTACTAATACTTGATACCATGCCATATTTAGGTTGTTGTTTTAACCCATACAGGTCTTTAACCAGGAGGGAGAATTCATGCTGAAGTTTGGATCAAATGGAGAAGGAAATGGGCAATTTAATGCACCAACTGGAGTAGCAGTAGATTCTAATGGAAATATTATTGTAGCAGATTGGGGAAACAGCCGAATACAGGTAGAAATTTCTGTATTTCAAAGGTGCTTGATTAAAAAAACCACTAATGGGTTGTTAACTCTGGCCTTCAGACTGCCCAACAAATACCATCAGCATTAGAAGTGATGTAGCTTCTCACACCTTATATGCCTCATTGCCCACTTCCAGACCTGGATTTTGTCAGATTGTCAGCTTTTCAGTGTGGCTTCTGGCAGCTCTGATGGCCACTGTGACCAAGGATTTTGGCGCCAAGTAGTTCTCCAAAAGTTACTTGATGACTTATGAGACTTGCAAGCATTGCTGAGATGATAGTAATTTATAATCACCATAACAGGAGATCAGAGATATAGTGGAAAATATGAAAAAGCAAATGACCTGAGGTGAATGCAGCAGATTTTTATCATCTTTTTTAAATGTTGAGAAATTATTCTGCTTTCAAGTTATGAGAGTTGCACTCTTTTTATCTTTTAAGTGCTAATCACAAGGCCTTCTTGTTTGCCAAAGAATGCCTAATAAATAAGTGTATGTATTATTTCCACTGAATATAAAACTGAGGGAGCTGCGTTCTCAGGAAGTACTGTCAACAGGGTAAACAAATTCCTGGTTTTCTCTGTGTGGGAACCTAAGAATCAGGCTAGCCACAACAGTGATATTTGTTAGGAAAACAAGGTGTTGGTTGAGTTCCCAATTAAGTTTGATTTATTGTAGTTGACTATTTTTAGAACAAGAACAGCCGAGGTTCTTATCTTTTATTATTATTATTTCATTGTGTGTTAATTCTTGCCAAAGATCCTGGCAGCTATAATTAGTTCTTTTTAATAAGAATATACATTTGTATATAAACTTGCATATTATGAGGTAACAGAACAGATTTTGCCCTTGTTTATTCTATTGAATGTCATCTGTTTCAGAAATGAGAAGTATAACTGAGAGCAGACTTGTGTCCGCTACTTTCCTTTTTTATTCATAAGGTTTATTCTGTGCTTTCTCACCCTCAAAGGTTTTTGATGGAAGTGGATCATTTTTATCCTACATTAACACCTCTGCTGACCCACTTTATGGTCCCCAAGGTCTGGCTCTTACTTCAGATGGCCACGTTGTAGTCGCAGACTCTGGAAATCACTGCTTCAAGGTCTATCGATATTTACAGTAGCAATGAGCTCTGGAGCTGGATAATCACCCACCCTTGAGAAAAGACTCGTCCTAGAGATCCAGTGCAGGATATCTCCTACTTTGTGTTCATTTTTAATAACAAAGGAGTCTCTTATGGACTTCTTATGATAATTTCCAAACTTACCTTGTT
This sequence comes from Leptocoma aspasia, assembly GCA_013399835.1. Lineage (NCBI taxonomy): Eukaryota > Metazoa > Chordata > Aves > Passeriformes > Nectariniidae > Leptocoma > Leptocoma aspasia. The sequence continues at coordinate 151,762 of VXAX01001922.1, forward strand.
TACATAGGACTTGCATCTCTTATGTTTCTCACTGAACTTTTTGTTGTAAGTGTTAATAAAAAAATCCTCTGTAACTGAATTCATAAAGACAATGTGAAATCAAATACAAACTGCATCCTATGAAACTGGAATTAACTAATAAGGCAAAAATGAGAAAAGTTTGGGAAAAGTCCAGCTTTTTGATGACTGCGAAGGATAGCTCCTGCTCAGAGCTTCCAAATTTAAAGAAGTATCATTCTTACATGTTATTTAACCCTAAGGTGATCCTGGGAATCTCCTAGATCTCATTATCATGGTAGGTATTACACTTTTAACATTCTTCAGTCTTACTGTGTATAACAAGTAGGTCCTTTTAGTATAAGGTTAAGTCTCACAAAATCCGTCTAGCTCTAACCGTCAGACCTAACACAGCTCAGTGTTTAGCACTATGAGAATCAATGCAAATTCCCTACTCACGTGGAATTAATGAAGGATTGTTTTATGTGGCTGTTTTTCCCTCCTCCTCTTGCTCAATGTGCAGGAAAGACTTTGCAGAGACCTGACATTTCTAAAGCTCTGGAAAAACTTAATTGTAGCGATACATTAGTGGAAGCGGAATTTCTGTATAACCACAGACCTTTTGACACCAAACTAGTTCATTAGGATCAGGGTTATTACAATGTCAAGTCAGTTAACCTCATGTGTGCCACTCTTTCCTACGTGTTCATTGCCATGTTTCCTTACGGCAACTCATTGTATTAACCTCTAAAATAAAATGCAGCTTCACACAGGACAGAAAGCCAGAGAAGTACCCTGTGGAGGACCTACATTATACAACCAAAGGAACTGTGGTAAACAGAGGTTGTATAGGAAAGCCAAGGGTTACCAAAGCTATTTGTTTTTATGTGAGGAAACAATATGTTACAAATAAAAATGAATTCGAACCAATTCCTGAAGTCCTTCATCAAAGGGAATTTTGTTAGAGGACAAAACAAGGACTGTGAGATTTGTTCTGATTTGTTTGTATGTATGTATGTATGTATGACTGATTGACATGAAAATAAAAAAAAAGTAAATGAGGGTTATTTCAGCAAACTGGAACGTATGTATGATATTTGACAATGGCAGTACTCCGAAAAATGACCTTTCTTCCTCTGCCAGATCTCTCTACTGTGTTCTTTGTTGAAGTATTAATTTAACTGGAAATGCTTACAGGCATGGTTCTGTTTTTAATGTTTGGTTTGTTGGGGGTTTTTTAAGTAGGAACTTGTCCTTTCTAAAGTAGCATTGGCTTTATTCTTATTTCTATATCCAGTGGTCAAAGGTTGAATTGCTACTGTAGCCTGATATAGATAGAGTGGTGCTCCCTTTTAAGTGTTGTTTGAGGAGCTTGCTGCCAATGCCTACAATAGCCTGGGAAGTGCTGTCTTTCTTTTTTCACTTTTAGGGTCTTGAAACAAAAGGGCATTGGGTCAGAAACAAGGGAGTATTTTAAGCATGTTTGCAAAATGGGAAGAAATCTTTGATAAAATTTCTTGTTATAAGTACTTGTGCTATTTCTAAAACATTAAGGTGGTTGTTTCAATGAATTTGAGAAAAACTAATGGTTTTTTTGTAAAGTTGCATTTTACTTGTAAAAATGCAGACCCCCAAGGTTCTTAAGTGGGGGATTTGTCTGGTTTTTAATTACTGTTTCCTAAAGATATTTCCTCTTCTTCCCTTTGTTTATTTTTTGCACATAGAACCAATTTAAAATTTCTCGTGCAAATATAAGTTTCCTTATTTCATTGGAATAAATATTTTGTGCATGAAGCTTAAGGACTGTATAATGAAGCTAAGAAACTGGTGGTAACATTTATGAATATTAAAACTCAAGTTTGTTATTACTAAGAGAAAAAAATATTCTCTGCTTGAACTGAGTTTGTCCTAAAATTCTGAAGATGGTATCTCAGTCACTACAAATAAACTGTCCTATCAAAATCTAACAAAGCTGTAGATCAAATTTTCATTCTAAGTGTCCTTATAATACTTTCTGACATTGGAAGACCCTTAAATGGCACATCAATGAAGAAAAGGCATTTGAACTGTATTTAGTCATAAAGAGAAGAGGTTGCACAGATTGAGATAAAAATTTTTTAAAATGTGCTGTGGCTGTCAGTTATCATATTTAGTTCCAAATATGCATTTTTAGAATACAATTTTACTAAGCTTGCATGTTTACCCCTCAGAAAACATTGTCAAATCCTCTGTTGTCAGGTACTTTGAGAAGCATGAAAATCAGATCCTAACTCATATATCAAAAAAGACACTTAAGACTGTGCTATTTCATGTATACACTTTTCTTCAAAAGCTTTTCAGTCATTTGGTCCAGCATTGTTTACCAGGATTTTAGATAACCCTTGTGAACCCAGTGCATCCTGATGAAATAAGTGAATTCTGCACATAACCCCCCTCACAACCTAGATCAAAGTTATTAAGAGTTTTGTGGATTTTTTCTTAAAATTGAGTAGTCTTTTGGATTTTCAGACATTATCAGCAGAGCAGCACCTAAAGAATGTTACTAATTTGAAATTATTTCCAATAGCAAATGCTGACAACTTCAATTTCAAATTTAGTGGCATAGGGCATTCCCTTCCCTTATCTGCCTGGCACCGGGAAACAGAAACACATTGCTTTTACAGTGCTTCTGAAGCCAACTTCGCTAAAATGCTTGGCTTATAAACCTTACAAAGAGCAACCAAAGCAGAAATTCTGCACTTAAATGCTGGCAGACTTTTTTTCTCATCCAATTAAGGGAAGGTCAGAATTGCACTATGTGATTTGCTGAGTTGTTAGCATTTATTAAAGGCTTTATAGGCACACTGCTGCCAGATTTCAGGTATAACCAAATGTCCCCTTGACTTCCCTGGAATGCTAATTGACTAGCAGCACAGCATGAATGGTGAAAGTATGTGCTTCATTTAACTAATCTTCAACTCAAAAGTAATCTCAAAGGGTTATTAGATCTTGTGTCATATGGAGCATTTTAGGACAAACTAGCCAACTTTATTTTCACTGTTTTGTGAATAGAATAAAAAGATCTGTTCAGATAAATGCAATATAAACAATAGGAGAGTTTTACATAGGCTAAACCAGCACCAATGTATTGAAAAATAAAAGGAAAATGGTTTAGGCAAACAATTGCCTCATGAAGATGGAGTGTCATTTACTAGTAAATGCTCATCTGTTCTGTAAAAGCTAGAGGGCTTTTGATTTTATGTCAATATTTTTTATAATAAGGATCTAGTTGTTGCCATAATGAGAACTATAAGTGCCCAATATGTTGTGTTTTTTACAAAGAAATGACTTTCAGTTGTAGGAGTCAGCTCGTTATGAAATCATGATATAAAGTCAAACTTTCTTCAAGAGTTCAAGCAGTGATTATCTGATCTGTTTGTGAAAAGTGTATAAAAGGCATTTGCACTACATAGCAGGAAGGTTCCTAAGAGGTCATTTTATTTCTGACGAATGTACAGCACTTCAGTCGATGTTTGTGAGCAACACAGCCTTAACCCTGACACTTTTTCTTTGGCTTTATGACATGGGAATGTTCCCTAAGTTGCGTAGTGTATGGCAGCAGCCCCTGATAGAAATCTCTACCAGTTGATATGCTGCAGCTTTCCAGTTCTAGGAGTGTTTCCAGTTCTTTTTTTCATGTTTTTTTAAAAGTTTTTGTACATTCCATCTTTGTAAGTCAATATATGTTTTGTGTATATGTAAGACTTGCACTCTCTTGACACTCATCATGAAATATTCTTGTCACTTGTTTTTTTGTTGTTGATGACGATGCTTTTGTTTTGTTTTTTTAAAATCCCTATGAAGCTAAATACAGACTTTTTCTCCTTAAGGTCGAGGATGAAAGATGCACATCAAAGTGTTTGTGTGTGTGTATGTGTGTATGTGTGCGTGTGTGTGTAGTTTTAGCTTCCTGTGTGCCATGGTATCCATAATGCTTTAGCTGACAAAAAAAATTACTCTGTCTTGGAAATGTAGGAAAACCGGAGTTAAATGTGTACCTTTACCACGCACAAAAATTTCAAATAATAAAAATAAAGCTTGTTTCCTCTGTTGTTTTCATGGTTGAGGATTTATTTTCATAAGTGTCATACTCACTTGTCCCTAAAAGCAATCCCATAATGCTTGTTAAGGAAGACAGGTAGTTTTTTCCAATTTTTTTCCCTGACACCACAGGTCACTGTTGCTGTTGAGCTAAGAAACGACACAGAACTGCACTCTTGAAAGGTGAAAAGCAAAAGGGAAGTTTATTGAAAAATTGCACCTTTTTATATCATGCTGCGCTAAGGTAAGACCTGATTGGTCTTATGCAAAAACTTCTGACTCCATTGGTAAATTTAGAATAAACACAGTCCAAGGACAACTGTCTCAAAACACTCAGCTAGAGAAAGAGATAACAACAACTATTTACAATTCCTTTCCTCAGAGACTAACTTATCTCTATTCCTTTCTCCAGCTGGCTGAGAATATCCACAGGTCACAAGCCAAGGAAACTGTGATTTTTTAAACAGGTGTTAAACTTTTATGTGGATACAGAGTAAAGAGGGACTTGAGTTGTTCTTGGGAAGAAGGTGCGGAGTTGGAGCTTCCTTGTTCATCTCTTCCTTCTTCAGTCCAAAGTCCAGGAATCAAAATTAAGATTTTCATTGGTGGCAGTAAGATTAAGAGCTGTAAGCTTTTCTGCTTGCATCACAGAAGTGCACAGTACCTTTTAGCTGAGATGTGATATAATCTTTCAAGGGTCTGTTGCAGAAAACCAAATTAAATTACTGTGGAGAAGAGAAAATTTGCCTTAGGAGTTCAGTCTGACTCTGTTCCTGTAAGAATGAATTTCCATCTTGTATTAACTTCAATTCCACATAGTACCTATGTCTTCTTGGTCACTGGTGAACTCTCCAAACCTGAATCATTTGAGAACTCAGTGTGATTGGGAACTTGCTCATGAAGTAAGACAGAATCTTCAGATGCATCATTTGGCTTGGATGCAACCTCAGTGGAGGGGACTAGCAGGGTCAGTGAAATCCCCAGTGATGAGTGTTTGCCCAGTGGCAGGACAGTCAGAAACGAGATAGCTGAAATACTGAGCAGCTGCCCTTTTTTTGTGGATCCTTCCCCCAAACCCTCTAGACGAATACGGGTTTTATTCTTTCTTGCAAGTCATGGGGAGTGTCAGCAGCCATGTTTCATTTTTCTCCTAAAGACAAACTTAGTACAACATAATGGATCAGTTTTGGTTTTCTGTCATTTTCCAGAAGAATACACATTCAGCAAATAGACTCTTGGTGCTGAATGTACTTTTCTATCTGCTCTGAAGTTCAGATAATTACAAAAGGCTTTATTTGTCTGCCAGCTAAAAGAACATCACATCTTGAAGCCGAGCAGTGTTGGTTTGACATTCAGAGTTGCAGAGCACTTGTACCTTCCCAAGTAAAAAAAAGGTCACGAAGAATAGAAGCAATAGCACAAGATATCCTGAAACCACTGGGCTTAGTAGGTAAGATGCTTGTTACACTCCTAATCTTTTCTTATTGATAGGCTAGACATGTTTTCTGTCCCTTGGACTATTAGAGCAGAGGCTCTTCACCACTGAGCAAAATCAGACAGACAGGCTGAACACTAATACTGTTTACCAGAAAAAATCTGCAGTAAATGGCCAACTTCCTCTTTGACCCCCTTGTGGTACTTATTGAAATACCTAAATGAGGCAGCAGAATCTTTTAGGAGTTCTGTAAATAGGACTAGAGAACCCAGTCTCACCAATAAGAAACAATGTCAGGGAGAAGAGAGCCAAAGTAGCTAAAGGAGCAGGTACTTTGGGCAGCCACCCTTAGACAGGCTCTCTTTACAGTGGTACCCCTTAATATGCCATTCCATGTTCAAAAACATTTCCTTGTTCCTTAGGCTGACGTTCTCTCTCACATCCAGCTGTGCTGCTCTGCAGTTAACGCTGCCCACAGTTTTGCTGACAGTTCATGTGAATGCTCCCTAATTTGGACCAGACTGACCTATCTCAGTGGAGTGGAACAGTCAATGTCATTTCTGTGGAGAGATGTTCTCCCCAGGCAGGCCCCAGCTGTGCTGGTGGAGGAGATACCCAGCACTTGCTGCTCATTGCTACATGCAGTTGAAGGCTGCTGCCCCCAGATTTGTTCTAAGCTAGGCATATGAATGCCTTGTTCCTTCAAGAGAAATACCTCGTGACCAAAATCCTAGTGTTTAAGCTACTCACCTCAAGGATAACCATAATGTTCACTTCAACTTCCAAAGCTGTGGAAGCAGCAAGTTTTAGGGGAGGGCCAGCTAGTATTTCTCACCAAGGGTTTTTCACTCAAGGGTTAAAAGTTTGTAGGAAGAACATCTGCTTACAGTCCAAAAGCCCATTTGAGGATGAAATGAGGCAGCAGATGCTGCAGAGACTGGCCTGTATGGGATACTCATGGATCACATTGCTTCCTGATGTGTGGCCACAGCCCACGACAGACTGCTTGGATCCCAGAGAAGTCGGTACCACCCACCATGGGTGAGCATCTCCTTGTCCTCCATGCTTCAGCTCTACTGCTGTCAGTCATACAGGTGGTGTGGGAGGCAGCCACAGGACTTGAAAGGCTTGCTCTTACTCTTCTAGAAATAAACTGATCTGCTATTGGAAAGGAATGAGAAGGAGATGTCTTTACAAACAAACTGTGGGCCTGATGGTAGATAAGGCCAGATACAGCAAGGTGAAAGAAGCAATGGGGGAAACCATAAATTCCATAGGAATTCCACTAATTGACACAGACTGTTATTCGCTCAAGACTCTGCTAAATCTCTGGATTTAGAGAAAAAGAACAGAGACACAAAGAAAGGTATGTGCCCCACGGTAGGTATGTGCCCCAAGCCCACGCCAAGAGTGTCCCTCTGAAAACCCTTCCTCCCTCTCCTCTTCCTCTACTGCAGGCAGCATGTTCAGCTCTGACACCCACCCTGCCACTCACACGTGTCACTCAGAGAAAACCTACGCTGCAATGGGGACTTTGCAAATGTTGCAGCAACCATTTGCGTGGCAGCAGCAGAAAAAACAGCAGAGCTCGGTTTTGTTTCAGGCTGTGAAGGAGCAGGAAGGGGCCCAGACCCTTGGACTGCAGTGGTGAGGGTGACAGGAGGAAAAGAACTGTCACAGGGAGCGTGGGGACAGAGTCACTTTAAGGGCTGGCCAAAGGAAATGGAAGCCAGGGAGACACAATATGAGCCCTCAACAGCTGATGAGGGGGTGTACCAACAGATTTCATCCCGGGTTAGCAAGTTCAAAATGTGATGCACATGAGAAAGAACAAAAAGCTTTGTATTAAAAATGTCTTTTCTAATTTGCATTTCATTTTTAGTAATACACTGATGTGCGCAATGAGGAATGGGATCATGGGCTGCACGGAAAAGAACTTCAGGTTTCAGGGAAGGGGTCACCTTGCCAAAGGCATCGAAAATATTCACAGGAACTGCCTGAACATCTCAGATTGGACATTTTCATTTGCTTGAATTTAAACTCTTGATTTAGTAGGGCAGATATGAAAGCACTGCTGTTGCAAAGCAATTTCCCAGAACTTGCTGCAGCTGAAGGAAAGTGCTTTACAACACAAATAGTAATTAAAACAAGCTGTCAGTAATTAAAGTAGCTAGAACAGCCATCGCAATGAACAACTGTTTCAAGCAACACCAGATGCGGCCAGGCCCTTCCCTTCCACGGGCAGCGAGGGCTCTATTTTTCCATGTCCCGTAACAGGCGTTCGCGGTGGCCGAAACCGCCGTGCCTTGGGCGTCCGCACCGCTCCCGCCGGCGCCGTAAGGGCGCTGAGGGCCGGGCGGTGACGGCGCTGAGGGCGCTGAGGGCGCTGAGGGCGCTGAGGGAGCTGAGGGCCGGGCATTGAGGGCCGGGCACTTAGGGCGCTGAGGGCGCTGGGAGCACTGAGGGCGCTGAGGGCGCTGAGAGCACTGAGGGTGCTGAGGGCACTGAGGGCCGGGCCCCGCGGGCGGCAGGCGGCGCTGCGCACGCGGCCTCGCTCCCGCCGGCCTCTTCCCGCCCGGTGGCGCCGGAATCAAACCGCGCCTCCCGCCCGCGACATGGTAAGCGGGGCCGCCCGCCCTCCGCCTCGCCCCGCTTTCCTTCCTGGGCGCCCGCAAAAGGCTGCGGGGCCGCAGGGGGAGCCGCGACCGCGCTGATGGCGGCTGACGGCCGCCCGCGCCTCGCTGTCCCCCCGCCCCGGTGGCTCTGAGGGGAGCGAGGCTCCCGCTCCGGGGAGGCCCCACGGTGCCGGTTCTGGGGGTGCAGCGTCAGCGCGGCGCGGGCAGTGCCTTTGGGTTGTTGCAGAGCGATGTAAACGAGCCGGCACCGGGAGGAGTGGCCATGACCCCGTGGCTGTGGCTGGAGGTGGGCACGGTGCCCGCTGCTTCCCCCCGAGACACGGGAGCCCAGGTGTGGCCAGGCCGAGCCTCTGGCTGCGGCTGTGGGGAGGTGGGAGCCGGCAGAGCGAATCGCAGGTGCGCCCGAGTGCGCTCACAGCACCGCGTTCTTCCGTCTGCCTGCGGGAGCGAAATGGATGCTCGTGGTGTGGTTAATATTTGTGGTGGGGAACGCCTGCCAGTGAGGTAGGAGGGAGAAATTAACGTGAAAGTCAATAACCTTCATCGAGAGTGCTCTTGGCTTCGTTGTTTTGGTGTGTTTGATGGAGTGGCGGTGTGAAACTTGGCGCCCGAGGGGCGTAGCTACAAGCACATCCTTCCAGAAACGCCGCTTCCTTTCCTACGCGTTTTGTTCTTGCTGCTGCTGACGGTGTCAGGGTTCCTGGAGAAGGCAGGAGGTGGAAGTTAAATCCGTCTGCTTTCTGTTCATACTCCTACTTGAATGTCCACGGCAGCTCCAGGTTCTAATCCTGCAATGTACTGACATCACAGGAGACAGCAGTGCTGACCTAGGGTATCACTGGCTAAAAGAGGAGAGAGGGGACCTAAGAAAATAGTAATGGTGCTCTTTGTTAAGTATAATATTGAATTGCTTCTGTTCCTGTCTCTGTATTACTGTAGCTGCATAAGCTAGCTTTTACTTTGTTTTTTAAAATTAAATCAGTCTGGCCATTTTGCTCTTGGTGTATGTTTTAAGTGTTGTGTGGTGCCTGATCAAGAGGAAAACAGCTATTAAAAAGTAAAAATGGTGTTGACTCCTTTCTGTTGGAAACTTGGAAGTGTAACCATGTCTTTTTCAAAGCAGCTTGTTATTAGACTACCCACTTCCACTGATTTTTAGGCAACAATATACCTTTCTTTTTGTTTTTAAAAATGAGACCTTTTTCTGCCAACATCCTATTTGGCCCTTTCTATCCAATGTGTGAATAGGGAGTGGGGCAAGAGGAAACTCTTCAGATTCACATTGTGGGTGCTGCTTTTGGGTTGAGAATTATGCTAAGTGCTATTAATGAAACTCCAATTCTCTGTGAAATATTTTATATCCTAATTTTTTGAGGCATATCAAAATAGCATCTCTGAAAGTGATCAGAGGAGACTATTTCTCCGCTTTGTATTGTTGATAGCAGTTTGTGAATAGCCATTTCTGCCTTTTTCTTGTAGTACAACCCAAGTTATTTAATGCTTGGTCACACAACCAGAGAGAAAACAAATAAAAGCAGCGCGGTTTTTAAAATGTGATCTTGAAATTATGAAGTTGGTTTGGACCTTTGAAGAAAGACATACCTCAAAATGCTCTTTATCTCCTTAAAAAAACCCGAACGGCCTACAACTCACACTGCTGTCTGTGTATCACAACATAGAAAGCAATTCTTAAAAAAAAACCAAACCAAACAGAAGGTACTCCTTATCTTTTTAAGAGCTATTAAACATTGTGTGAGTTTGGTGTAAATACATATTTTTGGATTGGTGTGTGTCAAGGAGCATTGAGGCTGGAGCGGGGTTGGGTTATATGTAATGGCTGGCTCTGAACTTAAAGGTAGGTCCCTCCATTTAATAGATGAGCTTACTGTAGAGATTATTTGCAAAGGAGGAGTTTATCTGAAAGTCCGGGCTTAGTGGTAAGGCATTTTGAAGGATGGGAAATATAACTTACAGGTAGGTAGATTTGAATTCTGATACTAATTATTCCAATGGCTGACTGTCTTGTTTTTTTTCTTTTTTCCCCTGTTCTAGTCCAAGAAAAAAGGTCTGAGTTTTGAGGAGAAGAGGGCCCGCATGATGGAGATTTTCTTTGAAACAGTAAGTAACTTGTAATTGTCCTGCATTTACACTGGTGGGAAAACAGGTCCTAAAAGGAGCTTAACTGTGGATGTAGCTGAACTCTATATCCTGGCATGCATTTCACTGATGCCCTGTGACATCAGGGTGTAAACTACAGGGGCAAAACTTTATTCATTTAACTTCTGGTCAGGTGGCACATCTGCAGGTGGAGCCAAGGAATGAAGATGCACGGGTGGTGTTAAATTCTTCATGTGCAACCTTCTACGCACATCTTCTCATTCTGAGTCTGTTACCATAAGGGGACAGCAGGAAATTAGGGACTATCTCACTGCATTTTATGGGAGGAGGAAGAAATCTGAGCTTTAGAAAAACTGACTGCAGAGTTGGAAAGGGTCTTTGGTGAGAAGAAACCTGGAAATCCAAAACCTGAGCTACAATTGTATTGGTGGCACATGTAATACACCATGTTTTACCTTTTAGAAAAAATACTGTGGCACTTGAGTACTGGAGCAGTGTGGTGCATCTGTGCTGACTGTCTAACTTGGACTTTAAGGGCTTTATAGTCTAACTTGAGATGAAATAGGATGTCTTCAGATAACTGAAGGAAAGAGCAGGGCTTGTTACAATAATAGTATTTTTCCTATTATTTAATTCTCAGAATGTTCCAGTTTTATTGAGGGATATGCAGGCTATTTCCCAAGCAAAACCAACCAATAAACCATATTTCCTACTTGCTTTTGTTGGCATTGATTTAGTGTAAAAAACATTCAGCCTTAGATGATGCTGTCATTTGGAACTGAAATGTCTTTCATGTTTTGCACAGAAAGATGTCTTCCAGTTGAAGGATCTAGAGAAGATTGCTCCAAAAGAAAAAGGGATTAGTAAGTGTTTATAGACGTTATTTCTCTTGAGCAAGTAATCGTTTTTGGGACAAGTCCTGCAGTTTAAATTTTCCTGGCTACAATCTTAGGTTTGTGATTTTAATAACGGAAAATATGGCTAGAATGGGAGACTGGTCAGTGGCAGGCCTGTAGTGTTAAAAGTGCCATGGGATGGGGGCTTGCTTAGGCTCTGAGCTGCCTGACTTGCAGGGACTTCCAGTGTATGAAATCATTGTTTGCATTTGGGTATTAAATATCTGCCTGTATTACACAAACGTTTAAAATGCTAGTCCAAATGTACATGGGCTGTGCGCTCTTGATCTTTTCCCCTCCAAAAATGGCTGGACAGCTATAAATGGAAGAGGTTTGTCTTTTCTATAAAAGCCTTCCTGATGAGATCCATTGGTTTAGGATTAGGTCCAATAGGATTTATCTATGCTCCTGGATTGTTTTGTATGTTGCTTATTCATTTTCCTTCTATGCTTATTGACAAAAGGGAGGCACAGCATAATGTTTCTGTAGTTACCACTGTCCTTCTCTAGCTTATCTTGGTGACACTGAAAGAGTAAATGAACTTGCTGAAAGAACTGCAGATGTGAATATCACAAAGCAGAGTTTTCCAGTTGTGTCAGCAAATAACAGAGGCATTTGTGGGCTTCTGAAGAGATATGGTACTGGGTTGTCAATGCATATGTTTAGTTGTAATTTGCAGTAAATTTGAGTTTAGAGTTTCTAAAGCCATTAACACCTTTGAATAGTCCAAATCCATCCTGTCTCTGCATATGAAGGCATATAGCCACACAACCCAAGCCCCAGTTACTCTGAAAAGAAAAAAAAATTACTAACCTGCTCCCATCCTGGCATCCAGCCTACAGCTTCCAACAGATACGGGACCCCTGTAGTCTTGAAATTGAACATCAGGTACCAAAACCCATAACTGAGCTCCAAAGTCTTTATATCTGCAACATATGAGGATAACATAACTACTTAGCTTTGTTGAACAGGTACCATTTTTTAAAAATGGTGAATTATACCACAGGTTTGAAAGGAAATTATCAGTTGTGTTCAGATATGTTGATGCTTGTGAGTGTAAGTGATATTTTATATTGGAAGTGAATATAATCAAAATCAGAATCTGTCCTTCCTGAGTCTGTAGACAGATGGCTTTAGTGCCTCTGCTGCTATGAAATACTTTTTTAAGCATTACAAAGTGAAATGTAATTACACTTCCAATCAGGAAACTTAAACAAGTTAATCCAAGTTAGAATTAAGATCTCAAGACAACTTCTCAGGTACCTCTCATGGGTTTGTTATGGTATTGTAGTGTAACATGCATGTGTTTTGTGCAATAGTCCTGAGCAGTGTTTTGCAAACATCTGGTAGCAGATGTGCAGAATAGCAGTGTTGAGGAGCAAACTGCTGGTTTCAGAGATTCATCCCTTCAAGTGAAGCTTTGGGCATGTTGTCCTTGTGAAATCTTGCAGCCAGCTGACACTGGAGGAGAATAAAGATGATTGTACATGGTGGCTTGTGGTATTCATAAATCTCCGTAGTCCAGCTGCTGTGTGGTTCTAATTTTACATTTTTGCTTTTATTAGCCTCGATGTCAGTGAAAGAGATTCTGCAAAGCCTTGTTGATGATGGCATGGTGGACACTGACAGAATTGGAACTTCCAATTATTTCTGGGCTTTTCCAAGTAAAGCTCTTCATGCCAGGAAGCGTAAATTGGAGGAGTTAGAGTCTCAGGTAAATTTGTTTTATGAAAAGTACTTGTTATCTGAATGGGTTTGCTTTTTCTCATATCCCCTTGTCATTCTTCTTTATATCTCTCATGTGTACAAATGTGCATGTCCACACACACGGGTTTTACTATAGGAATTATCTGTCATTCATGGTAGGGCATTGTTATTATCTTACTGTTACCTCAGGAAAACTTTGGAGGTTCTTGTTGGAGCTTGAGAAAACTTTTTGTCTACATGCTGCTGAAAGCATGTTAGTAATGATGCAAAACATCATTTAAGGACTCAAAGGTAGCAAGTTTTTGTGTATTTTATATAATGTGGGCTATCATATGGTAATAACCTAAAAGTGATGATGGCTGGAATGCATAACCTGAGTAGATGAGGCAGTGGTTTCTACTTAGGGCCATTGTGTTTTCATCTGCTTTTATTGGTGGCTTAATTTGTGATCACTTTGTGTTTGTGCCAGTTGCCCCTTGTCTTTTTGCTGGGCCTCACTGTAAAGAGTCTGGCTCCATCCTCTGGACACCTGCCCTTAAGGTATTTGTATTGATAAGGTCCCCTGTCTTCTGTGAAGTCAGCTCTTCTTCAGGCTGCACTGGTCCAGCTCCCTCAGCCTTTCCTCATAAAAGAGATACTCCAGAGCCCTCCTTATCTCCTTAGCCCTCTGCTGGATCCTCTCCAGTAGCTGCTTGTCTTTCCTGAACTGGGGAGCTCAGAACAGGGCAGAGCGCTCCTGAGGAGGCCTCGCCAGGGCAGAGAACAGGGGGAGGAGAGGCTCTTCTTCAGAAGAGCAGGGCATCTTTTGTTGCAACATTGCTTCTCTGTGAATTTGGTTCTTTCCTGCTTTTTGGGAACTGTCTTTCTGCTTCTAATGGGAGTGGGAAAGCATCTATTCATCAGTTTATTTGCAATGGGAATATATGGTAACAAGATGAACAAATGAGCTTTTTGAGACCATGTGGTGTGATTGTACCACAGCACTGCCAACTCTTCGCATGATTATGCAGCATTATGTTCTTTCTTCAAAGAATCATTTGAATTAATGCAGATTTACTGGTAGCATCTGAACATTTTTACAGCCATTATATTCTTCAGGCATAGCTCTGAATAAATCTCAGACATTGCTGTCTTATGTACAGTGTTGTCAACCTAAGCTATATTTATACAGTTATATCAAAATAATCAAAAGAAAAATTGGTTTTTTCCCCATCTTGAATTGAAAAGGGAGTTTGATTCAGGTGACTATGGTTTTACTATTTTCAGGCATGGACTTAACCTGGTACAACTGGATTTAAATTAATTTTTATAGACTGGTAGTAGCAATGCACTGGCTCTTACTCCAGTGGAGTTTCATTTGTTTGAAACAGATTAGTTTAACTCTGCACTGACTTGGAACTGAACTTCCTAGTAAAATTACTCAACTTATTATTACATTCACACAAGTTTTAGACAACGCTACTTACTCTGCCAGCACATAAATTGCAAACTGAGAAACTGAACAAATATGTTCCAAAACTCCTGCTTTGTTCACCAAACTCTCTGGTGCCACTGTTTCATCGAATGCAAATGATTTGCCCTTGGATCCTCTTTGTTGTTGCTCATGCTCCATATTATAGCCAAGTAGCTGAAAGAAGGATTTGATATTTGTTGTCCTTGCCCTTGGGCCTAGTCCAGTTATGAATTTTGAGCATAATTGGTCAAGCAGGTCTCTGCCATACTCTGATGAATATCTTCCTTGGAATGTCTTGCAGAATCTGCCTAATGTGCTCCATGGTACGTATCCAGGAATTGCCTACAAAAATATGCTGAACTGCTTTAAATGTACTTTTACTTACACAAACACATCTATTATTGTGGAAGTGTAATAGGCATACAGTTATTGATTTATGATGTTATTTCTATGTAGAAATATACTATTCTGATGTGAACAATTCTGCAATATAAAACTGTTCCAGAAAAAGATGTATTACCAGAACCTTATTTGCAAGCCAAGCCCTGCTCCCGACATATGGGCTTATTGGTATGAGAGCTCTCTTTAGATGATGCTATGAGTCTTCAAAAGTACTTCTCTTCATTACCTTGCTTTTCTGATGAGACTGGAAATGTTTCAGCATTTCAGGGAAAAGCATTTGCACTAGCTGAAAATAACATCTCTATTGACACAGTGGAAAGGTGGCATTTTCAATGAAAAGCTCTCTGAACATTTTTACAAGATGGTAACAGGTTCTGCCTATGAGTTCAAATCAGCTCTTTTGGTGTTTGTACTCTTCTTGGTGTGCACACATACAGATTTTCTTAAGGGCTTCTAAATCTGGTCACTGACTATCACAAAGCTTCTTGTCAAAACATACAAAGCAGAGGAAAAGAGTCAGCTGTTGTACCATTTCTGTTGCATGTTGCTTGTCTTTGATCATTCCCATATAGAGCTTGTGGCATGCTGAGAGATGTGTTTTCTCTCTGTGTCTTGTCCAGATTGATTGTTAACTACATGAGTCGGTCTCTTTGTTCAGCAGTTAAAAGCCAGAATCAGGCTGCCTTACTTAAAGCATGTTTAAAAATCCAGCGGTTCAGTTCATGCTGCAATTAAGGCTTTTTACCAGGAGGCATTATCTTTGTTTCCTGAGGGCATGGGTAAATAGTCAAGGGAATGGAGTGATCCCAAATGCTGAATTGTCATTTGAAAATAATGTGGAGGAACAGAACAGGCTTCTTCATGATGCAAATTCCCCTATTAATTCACAGCGCTGAGGCTTATGTTCGACGAGTTGGGCCTGGTACAGGACCTTTTGCCTGCATATGTTGGTACTTCAGAATGTTACAGCCAGGTTGCTCATAGCATTCTGCATTTTACAGAATTTGTGATTGTGGGAGGCTGTTTAAGGAGCTGTTCTTGAAGCAATTTTTTTTGTTTCAGATTTTTTAGTGATTATTAAGCCACACCCCATCTTGGAGATCCAGAAGCAAAGAAGTCTGGCTCGGTATTCATAATGAAGATCAAGCCAGTTTTGTCTGGATGTTTAAAGCTGCACTTCACAGGGGTTCTGTATACCCTAGACTTTTTCCAGGAAGGATTTATTACATCCATCAGTGTGCAGAGATATCGGAATTAAAAACAATGCTAAAGTTGCTTTTGACAGTTTCCCTGCCTGACCTCATCTTTTGGCATGCTTTTGTGGAGGCGGGTGTTTGGAGAGGGGCACTAATCCCTGACTTATATATGTGGCAGGTCTTGTCCTGATCTAATTAGGATCTTGGTGATGCCCTCTAACCCCAAGTTACTGCTTGGGCCTCTTCCTGTTTTTCTGAAAAGCAAGGATAGCAATGTCTTTAGTTTGTGTAGCATCTGCTGGAACTATTTCCTCCAATAGCTCCCAGAGTGGGAATTGCTAAGTAGGTCCCTTTGGATTTTGTATTGATTTGTTTTGCAGTGGCATGGTTGCTCCTAAAGGTTTATGCCTTCTGTCAGGTGCTTATTCTTCACCTCTTGGTTCTGCTTATGCATCTGTGAAGAGGACCACTGAAAAAGTGCAGTATGTTGGAAGCTGCATTTTGGTGAGACGGGTTTATACACACATTTGGTTTGTTTGCATGTGGAAGTTGCGTTTGGTTAGATTGGGTACAGGTATGAGACAGTGAAACAAGAGCGAGGGTGTGGACTGAGAAATAGTGTTTTAACAATGTTTATAAATGGAGAAATTTTTAATGCAACCTCACTTGTCAAGAGAACTTTTGAAGCCTTACTGAGGGGTTAGTCTTCCTTCCCTAAGAAAAGGTAAAATGATGTGATCTTCTTTATCAATATTTTTCTGGCTGTTGGATTCAGAAGCCTGGAATTACCTATGATCAGTTATAGTTTGACAAAACAAGGTGTTTATTCTTGGTATAACAGTTGTGAGTGAGGAAAAGAGAAATTTTTCTGATGTAGCCTTAGTATAAACAGATTCAGCTTAGATTTTCTTCAATTTTTCATCTGTGTCTTGGGCGAAACACTTGCATCTGTGCTGAGAGAGACATGAAGTGCTAAGCACTTCAAAGCTGTTGTGTTTGTTAGTGTAACTGTTGACAGTACTATGAGCACTGTACTCCGGTAGCGTGGGAAAAGAACCAGTTAGTTTCCTTTCCTCAGTGTGGTGGTGTTCATTTCACTGTTCAGTTTAAAACTGTTCATTCCACTGTTATTTGTCTCATTTCTCATGGTGTTGCTTTCTTGTGGGTTAATCTTTTGTGTTCTGAGGCTTTTGCAAGGGAAAGTTTAACAGCCAAAACTGTCAGAGCTGCTGTTTCAACTGAGAGCAAAATGGTGTCACCTTGCAATGCAATGCAGATGGAACAGAATCTTTTTAGAGCATACAGGATGGACATTTTGTGCTGTTCCTGTGCTTGCTTCAACATACTCGTGACCAAGAGACTTGAGAGTTTCTGGCAATTTTTTTCTCCCACTAAGTAAGCATTGCATTGGGCCAGTGTTAGTTCAGATAGAAAAGATTAGTTGATGTTTCATTCCTTAAAACCCTGTCCTAGGGTTGGTAAAAGGAGGGATTTTCACTTCCCATGACTTGTATATTGAGCCAAGGGGAGATTTTGAACTGGGTGCATCCTGATTCACATTTGCTAGCTAGTTTAAAAAAAAAAAAAGAAAAAAAACCCCAACAACCCACCACCCCCCCACCCCGCCCCGGCCAGGAATGAACTTGTTGAAATCAAGTGACTTCATATGTATTAAATTGTTTGTACTAATGAGCATTGAAATATGAAAAGTGAAAGAATTTATTTTAGTAAAAAAAGATTAAGGGAATGCTGTATTAGGGAATGCTTATGTTAGGAAATGCTTATGTTAGGAAAGCACATTGTTTGAAAATAGTTAATAGAAAAAATATTCTTATTGTGAGTAATCTGGCTTGAAACCTCCTGAAGACATTTGACAACATAAGGAAAAGGAGAGAACTTTCTTTGTTTAGAATGCACACAAAAATAATTGGGTTTTAACCATCAGAAAGTTCTTTCAAGATGCACCCTGGTTTATTTCTATATATATCTTAAAATGATATCTGCATTTACTAAGTCCTAAAATGTCCGTCAGAGAAGACTCTTCTAATGCTGTAACTTATAAGCACCTTCTGGAATTATGTTTTGTGGCATGCTACAAAGCCCTGGAGAGTATGCTTAGTTACTGCTGTCATGGCAGATTTCTAAAAACAGTGCTCTTGAGGCTTTTATTGGAATTAAGCAACTTCATAATTTGGTGTTCATTAGTTGAATTTCATGCTTTTCCTTTTACTTGCTGTTAATATGTACCTAGCTTGATGGCAACTGTGAAGTGTAGGTTTTCCTTTCTTTCCTTCTTGATGAGCATAAGGTAACATTGGCATGATTTAAGAGCAACTTTTTAAAAACTATCTCTGTAATAGCTCTAAAAACTTTAACATAGGTTTGAGTGAAGATTTCAACTATACTAAAAAGGATGTATTGATATTTATTCTGATATAATGCAGGAAAACCACTAGGTTTTTCAAACAGGGTTGTCTGTGACACTGAATTTTTTAGGTAGTATCATCACGCCGTTTACCTTTTTGAAGAGGTTTGCATTCTGGCTGCTGGCTTCATTCCTGGCATCACAGTGAAATTGTTAATTTCACTGAAAGGAAAAGAAACTGGAAGTAAAACCAGGGTTCTCACTGCAGAAGCCCAGTTGGGTCTGGCAGAGACACAGCCCTGCACATCTCCCTGTGCCCCACAGTCAGCATTGCAGGTGGGAATGACAGATCAGCAGAAAACTAGCATCCCAAGAAACTTTAAAAGCTTAAATGTTCTGTGTTGTCTGGAAGTTTGCCTGTATTCTAAGGCCAGGAGCTTCCAGCCTGGTGGTAGGCAGCCAATAGCACTTTCAAAGCTGGATTTGATGGAGACAGTGAGTTGTAGTCCTATTTAATTTAAACTTTGACTTTCACCCTAAAATCTTGTAATTCAATTAATATAGCATATTTTATTTTAGGAAATCAGCATGCATGCAGAAGTAAGCTACCAGCAAGCAATTATAGAAGTCTCACTTCATAGAATTTCCGTCTTATGAAAGAAATAAATTTTTAAAAAAAACCAAACAAAAAACCCGCAGAGTATAAAACCAAAATGTGTTATTTTGATGCAGGGAGGCTTTAGAGGAAAAGGTCTTTCAAACAGCCGAACAGCTCATTATTTTTGAACACATGGTAGTTCTATGGAAGACTCTTCTTTGTATCAAGAACTGGAGATGACTTGGTGATCTGTCTAAGTATTACTTAAAAATGACAAAATTGGCATAAGGAGTGAGTATGTAAAACTTCAGTCAAAACTCTGAAATTTAATAGATGTATTTTACTGAGGTTTTTTATTTTACTGATAATATCTCAGTGTATAATTTGGGCATTTCTAAAAGTCTGTGGAATAAAGTTTGATTTGTTTTTTAAAGTCTTTAAGCAGAATGTGAGCTTGGGGAATATTGGATGAATATTATGTTTTAACTTATGCCTGTCTCTACTTAGTCCCTGAAGGCATTGTCAGTGTATGGTCCAGCTGCTTCAGATAGCAATCTTTAAAAACCCTTTAGGGAAAAATTAAAACTTCTCTTCCTTCTCTCCCTTTCTTTCCAAGGGAAAATATCTTTCTGTGTTCTTCCTGCCTTGAACAGATCTATTAACTACCACCTTGGACTTCGTAGGTTTATTAAATACCCTAATATTCAGTAACAAGTGTATCCTTCATGTCCAGGTATGAAAATTTTCTGTAGTTCTGTCAGTCATGTGAATCAGGAAGTTTTTTCAGCTTTTCTTATTAGGTTGCTTGCATTTGTGAAACAGTGTTGAATGAGGTGTTTCTGCTAGTTTTTTGTCGGTTTGGGGTTTTTTTAGGTTGATTGGGGCGTACTTGATATTTGTATCTGAGTAGATGGCCATCTGTCCCTCAGATCGTGCCAATTATGCCAACTCTGAAAGCAGCCGCAGAAATTCAGTTCTTTCATTGAGCCTGCACAACTTTCTTTCACCTTTTGTCTTTTAAGGAGGTTGGCCTCAAGCAGTTGTTTTTTGTTGCATAACCACTACTTATCAAATGGTGTTGCAAATGAAGCAAAAGCTCTTGGCAAGACATTTTCTCTAAATTAATTGTTATGGCAAATCTAAAAAGATGGAAAATAATTGAATTAAAATACTTTTAATGTAGAGGGATTTGCTGTATAGTAATATTTTTAAAGTAAGTGCAGGTAACAACATCAGGTTTGTACGTGGATGGGTGAAGGTTCCTGTGGAGGGGGAATTTCTCGTTTATTTGTTCTGAATACCCCACATTTTATTTCATTTACCAAAAAAAAAAAAAGACTCATTTCATATTAAACATGGCCTGAGAATAGAGCCGTGCCTAATTTACTGTATGATATTTCAGCTTACTCTCATCTGTTAGCACGTTAAGTAAATCAGGATTATACACCTAAATTTAATCTTGAAATGCAAAATGAATTGTTTTTTGGGAGGGGCAAGTAAATCAGTATTTCCTACATGGATACTCTAGCAAAACATAGAAATACTGCTTATGAGTGCAGAGATCTAACTTAACAATTACTAGTTTTTGAGGGTCTTTGTAGTGCTTTGTCAGTTTATGGAGAGTCAGATATTTTTTCAGTTTAGTCCCGTGAAAAAAACTTTCACTAACTTAGCATGAGTGTCTGATACTTTTTTAAAATTACTGACATATTTACAGTACTAAACTAAAAAATTAGCGCTTGTCATCTCTTTGGTACCTCTTTAAAAAGACAGAACTTGCACATTGGCAGGATTAGTAGTATGATGTTTTGGAGCAAGTGTTATTTACTTAAAATAATCAGTGTACCATCCTTTAATTTTGAATAGCTAATATATTGTGTTGTGGGGGGGGAAGGGAACATATTCAGCTGTGTCTTAATGAGCATGATGAGGGAGTCAAGAGCTTATGGGTCAGGATAAAAGGACAGAGTAGAAAGAGTGACACTGTTGTGGGTACGTGCTACAGGCTGCCTGATCAAGAAGAGGAGGGGGACGAGGCCTTCAACAATTAGAAGCAAGTCCCATCTAAAATTACATCTGGCCACCTTCTGAAATTCAACAAGGACAAATGCAGGGTCCTGCACTCAGGGAGGAAAAACACCGTGCACCAGCACAGGCTAGGGGCTGACCTGCTGGAAAGCAACTCAGCAGAGAAGGACCCAGAGAACTTGGTGGACAACAAGCTGTCCCTGAGCCAGCAGTGTGCTCTGGTGGCCAGGAAGGCCAGTGGTATCCTGGGGGTGCATTAGAAAGAACGGGTTGGGGGAAGTGATCCTGCCCCTCTGCTCAGTCCTGGTGAGGCCACATTTGAAGTTCTGTGTGCAGTTCTAAGTTCCACAGTACAAGAGAGACATGAAGCTCCTGGAGGGGTCCAGTGAAGAGCGCCTAAGTTGGTTGAGGGTCTGGAGAATCTCTCTTATGAGGAAAGGCTGCGGGAGCCAGGCTTGTCCAGCCTCAAGAAGAGGTGACTGAGAGGGGACTTCCTTAATGTGTATAAATACCTAAAGGGTAGCTGTCAAGAGGATGGATTGAGGCTCTTTTTGGTAGTGCAAAGCAATAGGACAAGAGGCAGTGGGCAGAAACTGATGCACAGGAAGTTCCACCTGAAATGAGGAAGAAGGTCGCTGTGCAGGTGACCAAGCACCAGTGCAGGTTGCCCAGAGGGGTTGTGGAGTCTCCCCCACTGGAGATATTCAAGAACATCTGGACACAATCCTGTGCAATGTGCTCTAGGACAACCCTGCTTGAGCAGGGAGGTTGCACCAGATCATCTACTGTGGTCCCTTCCAACCTGACAGTTCTGTGATCCTTTTTCTCCAGAAAATCAAGTTTATTCCCTGTCCTCTCCCAAGTTTTTGAATTGACTCTTTAAAAGATTGCATTAAAAATCTTTTTATGGTAAAATTTATATCATGCATAAAGAGAAGAGAGTCCTTGAATTGAACATTTTTCCAATATTGCAGTATTAAAAAAAATCTTATGAATACAGAAATATGGTGGGCCCTAACTCTTCTATTCTCTTTTTCTACACTGTTTTCCTTCCATTTTATGTTCTCTTGCTGAAAAAATCTTGTTTATTCTTCAGTTTATGAGTTAAAAATTATTACTCTGTTTTGCTTTGATCTCCACTCTTGTTCTTACCTGTATTTCCTGAACTATTGCAGTCTCTTAGTTGCTCCTTTGAAGTCCCACGAAATACAAATCCCTGCTTCATATTGCTGAAATGACTTAGAGTGACTCAGGGTAAGACCTTTCATGCTGCTTTCTCTTCCTTTCACAATGTTAAAAGATAAAAAAAAAAATCTTAATTGTATTTGTGTAGCGAGTGTATGTTTGCTGCTTGTGCCTCACTAAGAGTTTGTCACATCCCTGACTGAAGTCCCAGTGGACCTGGTGACTGCTCCTACTGTAGTTCAGTTCACTGGGTGGGTTATATGGAGAAATGGCATTTCATGAGTGATACGTGACATCCCGAGATCAGAGCAGAAGCCACAGTACTACGGGTCACAGGAGGGCTCTCCACGCTGCTGTGACCATAATTAGCTGGCTGCAAAGTTTGCTTATGTGTATTTGGAAATTCCTGGGAAGCATGGATTTGTGACTGTGTATGTAAAAGGAGTAGCTGGATGCTTGCTTAGTGTAGTACTTCAGAAAGCAGTTCTGCACTTCAGTGTGCTGCCCTTTGGGATTTTTCTTCCTCTTTAAGTTTTAGTCAACAGTAATTGTTAAGTGATTTCTTTTAGTGATGTTCTGTGCCTTTCCTTTAACACAAAGGTCTGTTTTCAATATTTTCAGATTGTTCTTTGGCTGTTGATCTTTGCATTTTTCTTCTCTAAATATTATTAGTCTGTTTTTAGGTTCAGTTTTTTTGCTATCTTTCTTTCAAATCTAGAGGAATGCTTTGAAGTACTTTCTCTCCATGCCTTCTGTCAATTCTACTTAAGTTTTTCAGAGGTGATTTAGTTTTCACAAGAAAAGAAATACACCTATCTACTGCTTAATGTTACCCTAAACCTCTTGAACTGCTTTTGTTTAAGATGAAAGCAAACTAGCCTTGCCTTTAGCTTGAAACAAAGCACGGTGAGCTTCAAACCCAAAGCAAGTAACTTTGCAAGTTAGAAATAATTTAAAAATTGATGTTTTTAACTCTTCTGTAGTGCCACAGTGAGCAGAGCTCACAAGAGCAGTAGCTTTTAATACCATTTTTGGTTGAGTGTTTGGCTGAAGGAAAACCACACAGATGATATTTCTCTTTTAGACCATAATGATAGTGAGTTAACAGCTGTGGGCGCTCTTGGTGGTTAGCATGTGAGACCTTGGCTTGATTCTTGGCCAGTGAACATACTCAGAGGCTGGGTTTGCATGGCTTACACTAGGTTTGTAGATATTTTAATAGGCTGGTGACACAAGCTACATGTTTGGTGGGATTCTGGTGGTTAGAGTGGTTAAAAACAGGGAATAAGAAGGCATAGGACCAACAAAAACTTTTGCTGGAGAAAAAAAAGAGTAGTTTTTTATTCTCGAATGAAAGTCTATCAGGCAGGTTTTGAGAAGGAACTGAAACCTGCTGCTGCTGTTCATTGGGGTTAAACATTCCTCTTCCAAATGTACATCAGTGGCTTGCTGAAGTGGAGCCCTGGTATTAATGCATTCATACTAGATTATAAATTATGTGTTTATGTCTAATCTGTGTTCTTTGATACAAACCAGACCCCAAGTTCTGTGATGGAACTGGTGGTTATCATCAGCACACAGCACTTTGCACACCCAAACTGCTGCACACCTGTGTAGCTAAACATTGTGACAGCTTTGCAGAGTAGGAAAAATCATCCCTTTGGGGATTTTTGGGGTGCTTTGGATTGAATTAATATCTAAGACTAGTGGCCATTTAATTGGTCACACTGGTCTGTAAAACTAAAGAAATTGTTCCCCAACTGTCCTGTTTTATAGATGCTAGTTAGTTTCTTCATTAAACTGTCTTCTTGCAGGCTCCCACTGTGTTTTGAAAACATGAAAATGCTCTTGTGGAGAACATTTTTAACTTCTTAATTTTGAATTATTTAGTCTCCTCTCCTTTTTCTTTCCCCTAGATGATATTTTTGCTGCTTTCTTGCATCTTGCTTAATCATGTGCTGATTCAGAGCAGTCAGCTTGGAGACACGAAACTCTGTAGTGGAGTAGAATCTCTCTGTACTTCTTCTCCACACCTGGTCAGTTACACTGGTGGCAGAAGGTTGTTCTTGTGTCAGCCCAGACATCTCTCGCAAGAAACATAGAGGGGACACAGTATCTTTATCTCTGGACTGGTCTCTCTGCTGTTGGCGGGAGTCAGATTTCTCTGAGAGTGGTTAATGTTCTTTGAGAAATAGTTTGCCAGTTCCCCTGAAAAATGTCCCCAAGGTTGCTCCGAGGATGGAAATATTCCATCTGCTACTGTGCTTCTTGGCAATCAGGCTTTCTTACAGCTGGCGAGTGGGAAAGTAAGTCACTGTATTTGTCCAGATGTGGTCCTCTGCTATCATTCATACAGAATGTTTGCAAATTCTGCTATTTTTTTTTTAATGCCCCATAGCCTGTCATTTGCCCTTGCCTTTCAATTAAGTATTGAATTGTGTATCCATCCTTCCTCTGACTCCCTTATTCTTGCTGTCTTTCCTTCTTTCATTACAGTTTTCAGCTGTGTTCCCACCTCTCTGTCCCAGCCTTTCTGCTTCTCCCATAGTCATAGATTCTTTGTACAAACCGTGGCCATCTGTTCCTCACACTTTGAATCCTTGTCCTGTGTTAGGGTTTTTTCAATATCGTGCCTCCTTCTGCTATTCCTTTCCATATCCTCAGCTTTTATTTGTTGTCATAGAGGATAACCACCATGACTTTGAAATAATGCACAAAGAGCTGAGGTGTCATTTTATTTAGTAAATTTTTTTGTTATGTGAAATAATAATTAAAGAATAATTTAAAAATCTGAAAATACCCAAGCAATTTAAATCTGTGAGTTAAGAAAGCAATATCTTAAATAAGATTGTGTAAAATCATAAAATTGTGTAAAAATCATCTTTGCTTTTAGGCAAAGGAAGGTCTTCTAACCTCATGGCACAGCAACCTTGCATGTTGTGCAGGATAGAATCTAAGAAATTCATTTATCTCCCATAATTTGTCATTAGTATCTCTTGCATTATTAAATGATGTGGAATATAGAGGATCAAGAAAATTATAAGTGCCTTATTGAGTGCTTCCAAGCTGGAAACCAGCTTTTATGATTTGCACTGCCTTGAGAGCTCCTTGTGAACATCCATTTTAGAGAAAGCAGAAGCATTCCTAAGAAATTAATGAGTATGAAAAAAAAACAGAGAAAGTGACACCATTATGACCCGTCTTGTAGAGAGCATTGGCTTCTTTTGCACTTGCAGTATAAGAGTCTAGATAAGCTCCTTGGCTTCTCTACCTCCTCTGTGGGTTTTGTTCCAGACAGATCCTGTGTTCAGAGATGCCAAATGACACGATCTGGGGTTTGTCTTCCTCGGACTTTGTGTACTTCAAACTGCATCTAAGTACTTGCCCTCTTCTGAACTGTATACCTCTGTTTAGTATGGCATCATGTTGGGAATAACACACCTACTCTTTTAAGAATTTTGTGGAAAGCCTAGAAGGAGTACTCTTTGACTATCCACCAAAATTAAGATGTTGGTAAACTTCAAGCCACACAGTGAAACCTACACTGCCTCTGTGGTTTCTCGTACTGAGAGCAGCAAGTAAACAACTGGACATATTTTTCCTCAAATTATGTTTTACCATTAGTATAATTCCTATATAAATTGAAGAAAACTAAAACATTCTTTTAGAAAGGAGACTTTCTTGTCTGTATGCATGCTCACACATGCATGAACACAGAGTAATTATTTTTAAAAATCGAGCTGTGAAAAGACCCACTAAACCCAGTGAGCTGCAGTTGGGCTGTATCCTAATCTTTATGGACCACCAATATGGAGTTTCTTTTTACTCTTGGACTGATCTCCAAGACTTGGCAGTAAGCTCTGCCTGATATTTATCATACATTTGCATTTAATATTCTGAAAATATGGACCAAACATTAGTTTGAATTGAAATTGAGAAGATTATAGCTCTGAAGGAGTTCAGTTTGCGTTGCATGAATGCATTTATATCAGCTGCACGATATAAACCATATGGTTAAATTATCAAGGCTTGGGATTGCAAGAAATATCTGGGAATGCTTTTGCACTCAGTGGGATCCTCAGTGAGAAAGGGAATGTAGAACTGGAGGATTCATGTGGGGGACCTTGGGGTAGGGCAGAATAAAACCTGAGCTCTGACAGCTGTTCTTTTCACAATTAGTGCGATATACATATACTGATATACTGATTGGTGCTCAGAACGTTTTAAAGCTAAAACCAAGGGCACTTAAAAAACATGCCATTGTTTCTTTTTTTTCTTTTGTGTTGATTTCAATGCAATAACTGGTTTTCAAACTGTATTTAGTTAGAATTTTTTTTTCATTCTCATTCATCTCATTTAATATTTCAAGGTGTTTTGTCTGATGCTGAGTATGGTGTCCCTGAGGGTTTAGTCATACTCCTGCTAAGCTCAAGAGTTTCCAAAGTATCTCTGGAAAACTGCCAACTAAACTGGAAAGGCCTGGTTCAAGATGGGTGGCAGGTTAATGGAGAGAGATCTGTCTTGGCATACTATTTGTCCTGGTGTGACAGAAAAACGGAAGGATTATTCACACCAGCCCTGTGAGATTCCTCTGCCTCAGGCCTGAAGGAAGGGTTCTCTGTGAGGTCTAGCAGTGCAAGGGCCACACAGTAAAAGGGGGCCACAGCTTTACATGTCTTTGAACAGAGGCTTCTGTTCATCAGCATGTAAAAGGGATTGGGGCCATGCCAGTGGCATACCAGACTTTGGGAACACCGGTATCCGCAGCTGAGCAGGTGGACCTGCTGCAGCTTTTGTCACTGCTTCCATTGAATAGGGACAGCTGGAAAAGGACCAAAGGAAAATCATCAGATCTAAAGCCCCCATGTTACGGGATCTTTTGCATAGAGATGCCAGATCATGGTATGAAATAGGATTTTAGTCCCATGCTGAACGTGCAATATATAACAAGATTATGTGCCACAGGAATGAAAATTTCTTAGACTTGAAGTTGCTTCCTGTAATTCTTCTCTGTGGTTCAGAGCCTCAGATTTATATTTGGGCACTTTTGTATTTATTTTGTCTTTATTTTTGTTACATAAGTTACACATGTATTTTAACATTTTAAATTTTTTTTAATACATGTATTTTAAAAAGACATATCCACTTATTTATTTAAATACATTAATAGGTATGCACATTTTATAGCTGTGTTTAATGTGTTACTGAAAAAGTTTGATTTTGTTCTTTGTTTTCTTTATCAGTTTGCTGAAAGCAGTCAGAAAAAAGAAGCTTTACAAAAAAGCATTGAGAAATCAAAAATTGGACGTGAAGATACTGTAAGTTGCTTTGGGGGGAGGTAATCCTACAGGGAAATAGTGCTACAAGTATATGGTTCTTGTAAATACTAATGTAGTGCTTCCAGGTATTTTCAGATTTAAAAATGTCTTAAAACTTGAACTACCCAGAGATGTGTACCAAAGCTGCCAATGGTTGCTGAACTGCCAAATCTGGTAACTACAAACTTAGATGTTGGTTTGAGTTTTTTCAACTTACTTGTAATGTAGATTCCTAAATTACTGTTCTGAGCAGCCGTATAAGCCTGGTGCTCTTTGCACGCTGAAGCTGTTAACACTGCAAAAAAAATATATCTAGGCTTCATGTTTGCCATAACCAACATACTAGTTAGAAATACCTTGTATGGTATTCCAAGTTGGTGACTTGCATTGAGATGCTCAGTATAAAGTTATTTAAACCTCTGTTAAACACACACAGCCAGAAGCTTTCAGGAGGAGTTGAATTTTGTAGGAAAGTGCCAAACCTTCAAATCCAAACTGTTCTGTAGAAACACTCTAGTTTTTTAATTTATCTAGTTTAATTTATCTAGTAAGGAATAGAGTGAACACTACCATCAAACTCTGTTAAAGTTACACTTCCACAAATTCAATTAAAACCTGCTTTTTGGCAGTATCTTTAGTGGGGATTCTTTATTCATTCATTCGCAATGGACTGTAATCAGGAATCACAGGCAGGTTTCTCACATAGCTGTGCTTGTCATATTTCCAAACAGTTTCAGCCTTGGGCTTCTCCAGCATGTGGCCTGCCCTACAGAAAGCTAGTGGTCTGGAAATCCTGTTCTGGCTGATGTTTGCAACGTTTTGGTTCCTGATTATACATCAGGAAGAAGTCCTAAAAAATCTAGATTGCAATGTAGGTCTCCAAGCATCTCACCTCCATACTTCAGCATCTGGAAACTTTTGATTTCCATTCAGCATTTTCAGAACATACTGAATCCAAACTGTTGGCAAAAGCATTGGGAATATGGAAGTTTACAAGGGGGGAAAAAGCCCAACAACCGTAAACAAAACCCTAAATCCACAAACACCTCAGACTGCTGGGTTACCATGGAGATTGCCATTGGTAAAATCTTGATGGCTTACAAACTCATGCAATCTGGCTCTTCTAGGCTACCCTAGCTTGAGTTATTTGAATATCAGCCAGCTCCAGTGTTTGTCTGTAGCTACAGACTGAATTAGAAGTATGTGCTGAGCTGGCTGTGGGAGAGCTCATGTTGAGTCAGTGTCTGCAGATTCTTATTGATCAATAGAATCTTTGAGGTCAATATTGTGTACAATCCCAGCAAAGACTACCGTGTCATAAATGTCTGAATTTATTTTTGAGGCCATTGCTCTTAAATGGTGTGGAAAAAGTCAAATAAATTCAGAGGGTGTCATAGACAGCATCTCAATTTGTGGAAGGATGGATTGTAGGTTTTTCTCTAATGCCATCTTTAATTACAAGACTAGCACTCCTAAATACTGCTTAACCTTTAAGCCCAATAATTAAGAGATCTCTTTGGAGTTTGTTAAACCATGGTTCAAAGGTTGTAGAAAATTGGTTTTTTGTTGATCCATTTTGGCCTTAATTTTTTTTCCTTCCAGTTGGTATTCAGTATCATTTAGTGTCACTGAGAATTCTATGTAATAAAAGAAAATGCTCAAGTGGTTCATAAACAGAAAGCAGTAGTGAAAGCAGCTTTTAAATTTATATGTTTTTATTTTTAAAAAAGCTTTGATGATTACTATTTTTAATGTTTGGGGCTTCTTTTGTATCTCCCAACATCCTTTGAATCCTCAGGCGGAACGTGCAGCTCTGCTGAAGGAAGTTGCTGCCCTTCGGCAGAAAAAAGAGCAGCTGAAGACAGAAATAGACAAATACAGGGAATGTGATCCGGACGTGGTTGAAGAGATGCGTAAGTTGTGTGTTGTTTAAACTGATCTTTTGCCTGAAAAGGTCTGCACTTCTTTAGCTTAACATCTGGTATTCAGAGGTTAGTCAAAGAATAGCTGCTTTTCTTTTTAAACCTGAGCAATACAAAACAGGTACACTGACCATTTATTTTCATGTTCTGTTCTATTATATATGAGGAGGTTTATTGATACTTACTCTGCCACCACCTGAGCAGTTAAGAAACAGTCCTATAATTAAAATACTCTGATGCTTTAGAATAAACATCAGGATCATCCTTTCCAGAACCATATTAATTCTATAACTTGTGCTGTACCCTAGAATGTGTGTAGAAAGAGGAGTCTCTGGCTCCTCTTTACCTTCAGTTCCATGCTGTTAAGACAGGTATCTTTCTACTTACTTTGTCTTGCCTATTTAAAACATAAGCATTTCATTAGATACACTTAATTGTCACTTACTTACACAAAACTAGGTTATCACACTCTTGGCTGACTGTACTGTCTCTGACCTGCTGGGTTTTGGTTGGAGTTTCTGACTCTAATGGAATACAGGGAATGATGGGTGACTTTAATACAGAATTTGGCACTGAAATGCACTTAATATTCTGATCCTTAGCATGAAAAATGAAAAGCATGCATGCAATTTTATTGAATTTTCTCTACTGCAGTTTTCATGTTTTATTTATTAGGCTCTTACATTGCTACCCAAGCACTACTGCATATTCAGGTTGCTGTAATGCCAAAATGCTGTTACAGAGTGACAAGGAACAGGCACTGAGCTTTTCCTCAAAAGAGATGTGGCTAAATCTTTCTCCTTCCTTATTTTACTAACAAAGTCCACAGCTTTAGAGCTGTTCTGAGAGAAAGCCAGGAACATAAACAAAGTTGGCAGCACTCACCAAATTTGGACAGATATTATTTATTTTGAGGGGCTGTGACATTTTTTGTCAGCTGTATTATCTTTCCCCAAGGAAGTAATGGTATGCCAGGGACTAAGCAAACTTGAGACCTAAGGTTAGTTACTGTGCTGTAAATCCCTTTCTGCCTGCTCTCCTGAGGAGAAGACACATTCCAGCTGATTCCAGTTGTAAAAATGAATGAGGCTAGGCAGTTACCAATAGCAGAGGGATGTGTAGCGTCAGGTATTTTAACTGCTGAGGTACCCTTACAGTCAGCATTGCACAGAATGGTTTGAGAGCCTCTCTTTTGAAACAGTCACAGTGAGCACGTTCCTAAATACGGCACGAGGGAGCAAATCACAGCTGCAATGCTAGGGCAAGCTGCATTAGCTGGCAACATGGAGACTAGTGTCCTGGAAAGAAAGAGAGAAAGGGAAGGAAATGTAATACTTAGTTGCTTCAGTCATGCCCTTGTCTTTTGTCTGTATGGTATGGGTTTGGGTTTTTTTGTCCAAGTGTGTGGAAGCTCCATGTGAATTTCTGGGATGAGGGAATGAGCATTTAAGGGACTTGAGAGGTTAGCACTGTTGAGCTACCTGTAGGCTTCCCAGGGGAATATGCAGTAGTGTTTCGCAATTAATTTGTCCTTGAACTTAATTTCAAAAGTTTCTGCTTCATTATATGTTTTCTCAGGCATTGCTACACTGGCAGTGCATTGTTGCTGGCAATGTACGAATGAATAAATGGTGCTGTCAGTTTTGGGGAGTTAATGTCCTTGTCAAAGCTGAATGGAAGTTGACAGGCTTTATGGAAGAGACGGAATTGGGGAAAAAAAAAAAAAAAGAGGTTGAGGAGCATTTCTTTTGGTTCCAGAGTGAAGAAAAGTGTAAAGGCAAAAGTAAGAATGCAAGAAAGGATCTGAGACAATGGAGTGCATTCAGCTAGACATAGAAGTTACTGCTGCTGTTTCAAAGAAAAAAACCATATTATAAAAGTTACTCATTCACAGATTTTCAAGCTGCACGTGGGTGATACGATTTTCTACTTCTGTACAATTTTGATAGCATAACCCTTGGGATTATTTTCAGTTAAATCACCTGAGTGGATTTCTACCAACCTTATTTTAGAGTCAGAGATGGCTGTTATGTTATGTAATCGCACTCAAACAGTTGAATTGTTCAGTAAAATATATTTTGTAATGGGCAGTTCTCACTTTCTACCTTTGGGTTTTCCCTCTTTCTCCTTAATGACTTCAGCCTGTAAGGAAATCTTCCTGATGCTCAGTATAAAATGTCTTTTTAGTTGCCCCCTCCCTCAGTGGAGTTTTGCAGAAATAAACCAATTGCACAGCAGCAAGGCTTATTAAAATATGCACCCACACACACACATACACGTATCATTTTCAGGGTCAAAACAAAAGTTTGAATGATTCATAGCAAATATCTGAAGGCTCAGCTAAAAACTGAACATCTGTCTTTGCTTCCTGAATCTTGTGGTGGGAAAGTCAAGCTTGACCACGTAACTAAATATATTATGATGCATATTCACAAGGGGGCAAATGGGAAAACTAATAACTCTGGTTTTTGCTGACTTCACTGTTTAGTTAGTTCACTGTTTTAGTGTCACTAACAAATGTTTTGCTCTATGTTTTGGCTTCGTTTCCTTGGCTTTTGTATTAGAAGTACATTGCAGTATAAATTTTAATGCCTTCTCAAATTTACAGCATTTGAACACAGAATTTATGTGTAACAAGTAACTAGAGTAAATAGCAGAAGCAACAAGATTTAGGGACTGACCACTAGAGGAAGCTACGTAATAGTCTATTCTTGTGGATATATTCAGATAATTCCATTTTACAGGAACAGTATTGTAAAAATATATCTAGAACAGCAAAATACGTGGATTTTTTTCTAATGAGCTGTGCAGTTCAGAGGTTTGTCTTTGCCACTTGGTAATGTTGTTTAAGACACCTTCTATGATTTAGGATTGATTAATAAATTATTTCTCAAAGGCAGTAAAGCTGACAAGAATCATTGGACGTAGAAAAAGCCAAACAAATAGTGGGATTTTATACTTTCCTATGAAACTTGTGATTCTGCTTCAGCTGGTGCAGGACAGGATCACTGTTTCTCACCTTTGAGGCATGTCTATGTAGGCTGGAATATATTCTCATGGGAGAGCAGCCATTGTACAGAGATTTTCCTCTTATGTGACATAGCATGCATGACTGCAGAATTGGAGACGTGGTGCTGCTAGATTCTCTAAGGGTTGTGGTAGATGGCAAAGCCATGGAGAGTGCAAGCTTACGATAGTACATAATTTATGCAGATTTTCATAAAGTCAACACCAAAAGCTCCACCTAATATCAAGATTACCCTGCTGCATATGTTTAATTCTTTCTGCCCATCAGAGAGAGGTGTTAGGGAGCTAATAAAATTTTTCTCATAATTAATTTTATAGAAAAGTTTGTCTGGCAATATAAGTGTATAAATGGTAGGGACTTTCCTCTGAGTTGCTGGTCAGCTTGTAATTGGAAACAGCTAAACCCTTTCAGTGCTCACTGTAAAAGAAACATTTCTAGAATTTCAAACTTCTTGTTCTTTCACTGCAATAAGAGGAATGTTGGTTTATGCTTTATTAAAACATTGTTGGGCCTTTGCTTGCTTTTTTTTTTTTTTCCTCAATATTCATGCTTTGTTACTCTGTGCCTTTGGATAGAGCAGCTCTCTCAGAAATAGTTACATACTGACTGCAGTGACTTCTGTGTGGTAGGATTGCTAATATTTATGGGGCCTGGGATCTTGCCTGTCAGCATTCCTTTTTTAGTGTGTTTTTTAGAATGTCTGGTTTTCTGATAACTTTTATGTCTTAGGCTTTTACCTTTAAAACAGTGATCTGAACATGTCTAGGCAAACTTGTTTTCTCAAAAATTAGCAAACTACCAGATACAACACATGTAACAATTTTGGTGTCAACCTTTTTACTTTAGCTCTCTCTCTTTATTTTTATCCTGTAACAAGAGAGACAAGTGGTTCAAATGAACACAATTTCAAACTGCAAATATCCACATAGTTATTCTTTTGTCTCTCTGAATGTATGATCTGAGAGGCATCACTGCCAGTCCAGTTCAGGGTTAGATTATTTTCTAAAACTAATACTTACATGATTCTGTGAAAGTAAATTTTGGTAAAACATCCAGATTTTACTGAATACCATGAAAATATCATGTTATATGTAATATGTACTTGAAAATGTGGAGTTTTTTTTCCTTTTAGGTCCTTCAAAAATTTCTAATTTGGATGTTTCTAAACAATGAAATTTTTAGCTTGACAAACTGAGAAGTTGTCAGGGTATACAGAGAGTATGAGAAAATAGTTCTGTATTGTTCAGTTTTTTCATTCATCTTAGTATATGAAGGGTGAATGCTGAGAAGTTAATGTTGATTTAGCTACTGGATTTTTTGGAGTGCAAAGTTTGGGGGTTGTTTTTGGGGTGTGTTTTTTTTGTTGATACACCCAGCTAGTCTCTTATGTTCAAATCAATTTGAAAATATGTTACATATGCAGATGTACTTCATGTTACAAAAACTTTAGTACCAAGTGTTAGATTCTTTGGGGGATTCTTACTAATACTGGGAATAGTTCCTGTTCCCAGAAGAGAAACAGTAGTGAAGAAATGAAATGAAGATTGGACTATTCTGGCTAATGCAGACTGTAAAATGAGTTGCATCAGTTTTACTCAAAATGCATCAGAATGCCAATAATTTACAAAAGGGTTTAATGGATTGTTGTTCAAAGATGGATTGTTATTCAGAAATCATATCAGAAAGGTGGTTTAAACTAAAAAGCTTTGTCAGCAATATCAGCTAATGAGCTATTAAGTATCAGTTTTTTAAAATTTAATGTTTCCACTTGGAAAAGTGGAAGTCTACAAATAATTTTTTGGTTATTTGTCTGGTCTAGGTGCCACCAAGATCAATAGTGTACAGATGAAGCCTTTAGAAAAAATGTTTTTTTAATCACCTTTAGATGCAGTATGTTCAGTTTGCAATGAGGAGGATGTTTCTTAGCTACTGACCATGAAATATGCACCTGGCATCTGAGAGATGAGCTGTGCTTTTTACAGTTTATGCAGCAATGCCGTTAACAAAGATCTGCAGTTGGAAATCAGTCATTCTGCTGACGTTAGACTTGTGTCTTCACTCACACTTACGTTAGTCTTAGTGGGTTAAACTAAGCTTTCTTTGGAGCGAATCAGACACTTGCTTAAAAGTACATAGAAAAATAATAATTATAAAAGCAAGAACTCCTTTTTTTAGTTAGTCTCATCTTACAGAGTATTGTATATTCAATAAATTAATCTCTAGAGAATCTGGATGAGAATATGGCAGGAAATAGACAATGCATGTTCGTGTATGTAACTTGCAGGCTATCTGCTACTAATTCAAACAAAACTACCCAGCTCACCCACGCCTTTTTCCTCCTTCATCATGGAGTACCAGAATATATATATAGATGTGCACTAGTAACAGAAGGACACGTTTACTCTACTGGTTCTCAACTAATTGCAACAAACTAAGAATTTCATTTTGTTTCCCCTGCTCCCTATACTTTTCTTGGAATGGCTTGTCATTAATTTGGAAGGTTGACAAATTAAATTACCTGTTCAAAAGCTGCATTCAAAGATAAATCAAACTTATCCAAACTAAACATAACTTAGTTTCTAGGAAGAATGAGCAATAATAAATGTACTTCTATGTAAACATAGTTTCATACAGTAATGCTAAAATTTTAGCTGTTAAGTTGAGGAAAGGAACAGGGTACTTAATGAATGGAGTTACAAATGTGCACTTGGATTACTGATCCAAGCTCCTTTAGTAATCACAGGAAACTGGATGGAATTGCCAGTTTAAGAAGAGTATCTGCTCCTTTATCTTCAGCCCTTCTATTTTTTTTTTTTAATCTTGAAAATCAAAGGAGGCTTGTTTGCATTTTTCAGCTATTGAAAAGGTTGGTCCTTTGACTAAGGAAACACTTGCTAAGCAGAATCTGGCTCTGATTACCAGAGGCTGTAATGTAGTGGTTTAAGGACCTTCCCTGACAAAAGCAAATTACAAGAGTTCTCACCTTGGCCCTTCCTTCCAGTGCTGAAGTTCACCAGTGATAAAAGCAAGTTGTCAGCTCAAGTTAGGAACTGATGGTGTAGATGCCTGTGTCTTGTGATGGACTCTCCTGAGGTGTCTGAAATCTCTCTTTCCATCCAGAAAATCTGATGAAGTTTTTCACTGCCTTCTTCACAAGACTTTCATACATGTGGTCATTTGTCATGTACCTCACAGAATTGTCAGTCGTGTGGTAGTGTCCCTGAAAAGCAAGCAGGGATCTTCTGATCAACTAGGAAGAGGTGACGAGTTTTCATAAGGGCATTTTCATGAACTCTGCAATGAATTGAACTGTTAGAAAATTAATTTGAAAAAACCTGAATGAGGGAGCAACAGGACTACGTAAATGGGTGAGCAGCTTTTGGCACTTAAAAAGAGAGGAAAATATAACAGCCATGAAGAATAATGAATGAAGGGCCCCCAGGACAAACTGGGCAACTTAAGAAGTGTCTGTACATACATACCTAGGGCACAAAGCTTAAAGTGAAATGTGGGGCTTTTGGCTGAAGCTGGAAAGCTTAAGTCCAGAAGGGTTATTTGGCTTTCAGCAAAAGGCCTTTATTCTCTGCATTTGAGAGAATTTCTCTGTCTCTGTGTTTGGTCTTCAGATAAGAGGTTACTCTGCAATGAGGAATTGTCCTAAATATTTAGACTCATGCATACTTGTGTTTTTATACCTCAAACACATTCTAGCCAGACTATTCTTAGGGAATAGTCAGCTTAAGCCAACTTGCTTTAAAATGAAGCTGCATTTCAGCTAGTTAAGAAAAAAGCTATGTTTTGTCGGTGGGGCTTTTCTTGGACACTCAGAAGGCAGTTGGACGACCTAATCTTTAGATAATATATGTAACAAACACCCTGCTTAAATGAATTTGCAACTCTGGCAAATTTTTCTTGAAATCAAATGAGAACACTCACAAGACATGTTTTTGTTCTTTTTCTTTATTTTGTTTCTTATTTCTTTATATTGGAATGACAGAAAAAATATGTAAAGTGTGAGGCTCATAGGTGAAGTATGTGGGAATAGCTTTATTGTCTGAGCCAGTAAATCCTTATGGCAAAAGCTGTTGAGCTGCTTAAGAATGGTAGACACTTGATAAAATTTGTGATGTGGAAAATAGCTACTTATTTATGACACTCTTTGATTTAGGAGTGAATTGGTAGCAATCCATTTTGTGTTTTAAAGCCCTGATGAAAGCATTAAATGGAACTAATCTATAGATCCATTTATATCTGAAACAAAAAGGCTTTTGTGGAGTATTTTGCTTCTGTCTTCCAGTGTTAAACCTGCTAGGTTAGTTGTGTATGGTAGCACTCATTCAGATCATTTTGATAAAGTTATGGTGATATTCAAAGGAATGTACTGGTCTATGACTGGTTTCATGACTTTCACGTGCAAAATTAGGTCAGGAAGGGTATTGGGGATTTTAGTTCATTGTCTTTACTGCTAACATGCAGGACTGTCAAATTGAGGTCTTCCCTGGCCTTGCTTAAAAAAACGTATTGCTAATCTTTTATGTTAAGATATCTCCCGTATTTTATGGGAGGGTATGCTACATTTTCATTGTGGGTTTATCTGGATTATGACTGTATATTACTAATATAGATACCTTGTTCTGTGCTATTCAACTGAAGATTTTGCAGGGCAGGTTGTGTAAGTGCAAGACTAATGTTGGCACATTTGACAGTATTTCCAATGGTTGTTCTTCCCTTCTCACTTTAACGTCATATGAGTTAGTTTCACTGAAAAGACCAGGATATCAGAGGAAAATTCAGAACAGAAAACCAATCTGGAAACACCTAGAACAACACAGAGGTTTTCTCTCTGCCACTGTATGACATCTTTGTAGATTGGGGGAAGTTTGTCTTTGGTGTTTTGACTCAGTTTTGCATGACGCTGTTTTAAGGAAAGTAGGGAAACGTAATCCTGATGAAACAGCAGTAGGGTGAATCTCAAGCTACTTTATAATTTGTGAGCAATTCAGTATCAGAAAGGGAAGTGGAATTGATGAAACTCTGTAATACGGTCTGTCATGTATGTGCATCTGCTCAGTGTTTATATTAATGAGCTGGATAATACAATAGAAATTGTTCTTTTGTTATATTTGCAGATGATGACACTAGGAGAGACTGCATGGACAAAGTGAGATTTCAAAATGATCGTGACAAATTGCAAAGATAAATAAATAAACACTGGATAGCGTTCAGTAGTGGCAAGTGCAAGGGTGTTATCTGTATTCAAGGATTTGTGCTACACAGATGATCTGAGGCAGTTGGTTAAGTGGCGAGGATTTGAAAAAAAATGTCAGAGCTACAGTAGTTTACAGGTTGAATATAAGAATTTTTGTTGTGCCAAGAAAAATCCCCATACAAAAGCAGTAGTTTAACCCACAATGTGATGTATGAAATAATCTTTCTGCTCAAGGCAGAAAGTGTGGCACTAAAGGCACAGCTTCAGCTGTAACACAGTGTCAGTGTTGGATCTCCTACCTGGATATAACCTAATTTATTTCAGAGCATTCGTATGTTCACCTAAGTGCTCAGAGTAGAGCAAAAGGACATTGAGCAATCATATTCCAAGAGACAAAAAAAACTTGACAAAAATGGGGCTCAAAAGAAGATGGCTCCTCGTGGGTTTTGCATATCTGTATCTCCTCAAGAAAAGAAAAGGAATAGCCTTTTACTCAGGTTCATGGAGAAGGTGGGAAAAAGTAATAACCTGAAATTGTAGGGCCAGAAAATTGGAAACCTTAAAAACAGGCAACAGATACCTCAGAAATGGCGTAGGTAAAGTTGAATATGCCTTGAGTTGTGGTGACAGACACCAGAGAACTTCTTGTGATGCCTTCCAGACTCTTCTCTACAGTGTCTGTGACACATGAGGTGACAACAGATTGCAATCCACAACTGGCCAAAACCCATGGTGCCCTGGGATGGGCCTCCTTGTGAAATACAGTTCAGCAGCTGAGAAGTGTGCAAATTCCTTTAGCTGTGCCAAAGGTGTGGCATTTATTAGTGAATGAAGTGAGGAAGGAGGAGTTGTCCAGTGCAAGGAAAACAGAGCGGTGTCAGGGAACCCTGAATCAGCCCTGAATCAAGTTGGTGTGCTTGTTTCTGTTTTGCAAGCTCTTTGCTTCCCTCTGCTCTTTGGATGAAAATTGATGTATTTTAGTTATGCAACTAAGATGTCAGCGTGGGTTTTCAAGTACAACACTTGAAAGGTAAATGGTCTTTTTCTGTAGGTGCGTGAATATAGTAAACTTAAGTGCAAGAGAATGTCTTGCATAGAGGAAATTTTTGGTAGCAATTCTGACAAATTCTGTTGGACATTTTTCAAGGAGACCCTGTGTAAGTACTGATGAAATTTGACAGTGTGACCTTTTCGTACAGGACAGAGGGAGTTTTTTGCTGATGAGACTTGACACCTTTTTCAAACACACTGACAGAGATCGCAGACCCTTTAAAAGCATATTCTCAGCAATGTGGATCAGCTTCTTTGTAGCTTTACTGTGCACTGCTATGTCTCACCAGATGGACAAGACTGGCACTGTGGTATCTATTTGCTCAGGTCCATTTTCAAGCATATATACACAGGTGTTGCAGCAGAAATGCTGATTTAATTGGTTCATATAGCAGTATTCTTGAGTATTTTTCTATCACAAATAGCTTATATTGTGCTCTATGCTTTTCAGAATAGTTGTAGATCAGTAGGTAGCATTCGTAACTGTCAGTGCTTTTTCTTGTAGTGATGAAACTTTATTCAGAGTCTAAAATAAGTCAGTATAAAAAGTTGTGTTGAGTTTGTGATGCCATTTAAATGAGAAATCATATTTACACATTGACTTGAATTTAGCCATGAATTCTGAAGCATTGTGACCTGTTGATTAGTATCATGAGGAAAAGTGTTGTGTGGGATACTGGAGTATGGGGGAAGAGTGATGTGTTATTTTGGATTCAAAGGAGTTGACAGAAATCTGATGTGGTATCACTTTTCTACACGGCAGCTCTTTATTCTGTTTATAAGAGGAAACGCCTCTTTGGGAAGCGTGGGGGAGGATAAAGATTTCCAGTAGTGTAGAGGTATCTGCCCTAGTACAGGGTTACAAAGCAGTCTTGTAAAGTTCTTCTTGCCACACTGCAATTCAGCCTGTTGCTAGTGTTGTAGATAACTTATTCTCAAGGATACTCAAGTATGGACCTTAGGAAGCCTTAGGAAGCCACTTGCATGGATCATTGCCATAAATAGTCTCCAGTGGCAAGCCACAGGCTCTTGATCAGAGTTGTGGTGTCGGTTTGTCAATGGACATGTGGGTAGGAATTACTAAGCAATAACCTGTTGTACTTTCTGTGGATGACAGGTGTATAATTTCTATGCTCACCTTCTACCCTGGCCTTTGGAGATGGGATCTTTATTTGCATGAGATGTCTTCATTAGTGGGAAAAATTCTGGAAACTGCGTCACAGGATATTACAGTGATGCTGCTCCAGGAGAAGTAGGAAAACAAATCTGTCACTGTGATGGTGGCAAGGTAATGTTTCTGGAAAGTAAGGGCAACCTATGTGCAGGAAAATGGATGAGACTCTGCAGAAGGCAGAGATAATCAGAGTCACAGGAGGTTCAAGTTCACATACAGTTCCTATGGTAGTTGCCATTTTTCATCCTTGAATTCAGTCTAAGTGAATGCATATTTATTACAGGAATTCAAATCCACTTAATGCACTTAATTTACCCTGACCAGTTTCATGAGAGAGATTGGGAATCCTTGGGCTAATAATCCTCCCTGGTCCCTGAGAACAGTTGCAGCTGTTCCCTGTGTTTCATGCAGAGGAATTGCGATCCATGCTGTAAAATTACTCCCTCACCCACATGCTGAAGACTGCAGTTGTACTTTGCATGTATCTGCTAATACCCTACAGGGTGACTCTCTCCTTGGTAAGGTGCTAATTCCCTCTGCATTCATGTGCCTTTTAAGTGAGGAAGTCCATATAATTTTCTTGTGGCGTTAGTTGTGGTAGGTCAAAACTGGCACCAAAGTGTGTAAGCTTTGTAAATACAATTAGCTTTTGTTATTCTAGGGGAGTTGAGGTTCCTGGACCTAGAAGTCCTTAAAGTTATCCAGAAAATGCCAGAGTAGGATCTAGAAGAGGAAAGAAAGCTACAGCTCTTTGTTCATTTCTGCCAGCTCAGATGGTTGTGAGCTGGTTCTGGCTATTGGTTTGTTGTTGTTTTGTTTCTTTTACTATAGCTACTGGAACTATAATATGTTGCCTTTACAGAATTTGAGTACACTGTTTGGCTGTATCCTTAGTATTCACATGATCATATGTGTGAGACTTAAAAAGGTTTTTAGGAAGAATCTAAGTACATTTGGAAAATGTTTCTGAGGAGGTGGTGGTGGTTGTTGCTATCACAATTGGTTTTTGTCCTGTGGAAATATTTGAGACTTCTACAGCTTTTGGCCATTCAATTTTGGAATGCAAATAGGACTTCTAGTTCCAACCATCTCCCCCTTCCAGTGAAAAAAGTGAAAGAATCTGGGGGAAGAAGGAAAGAGGAGGCTGTAGTTCTGCAGTATGCT
The DNA here is from genome assembly GCA_013399835.1 of Leptocoma aspasia. Taxonomy (NCBI): domain Eukaryota; kingdom Metazoa; phylum Chordata; class Aves; order Passeriformes; family Nectariniidae; genus Leptocoma; species Leptocoma aspasia. The sequence continues at coordinate 192,723 of VXAX01001922.1, forward strand.
GAGAATGACTGTAGCGGCTTCCTGAGTCAGATCAGAAACATTGTGGCCTTACAGTGATTTGAGTCAATGCCTGTTGAGATTTGTTAGAAACACTGCTGTGCTGATGTTCTGTGCTGCTGGCCTGGACTCCTGACCAGGTGCTGTCCATTTGCTTTAGAGGCTTCTTGGTGCACCTCTGACAGCTGTCCATGTGACTTTTTGTCCCTGCTGTCTCCTGGCCTGCTCCAAAATATCTGCAGGTCACTGGTAGAATGCCATGTACCTGCATTGAAAAGCATGTTTCCCACCCACGCTCATTTTCTTTTTAGACATTTACTTTGTCTGGACCTTCCTTTCCATACCTTTGCTTTCCTCTGTGGGGATAGAGGGGATTGTCCCTGTGATAAGGACAGTCACAGATGCTTGGTGGTTCAGCTCCCAGAATCTGGGCTTTTTGGGTTCCCTGCAGTTCTCCAGAGATACTTGGGGTTGAGGGGAAAAAAACTTTCATAAGGACTAGTCAAAATAACTCTCTGTCCTGTAGCCTTTCACTGTTTTGGGCAAATTTCCAGCTGTGTTTTGCTGACATAACAGACCAGCACTTCAATTCTTGCTGCTCCTGGGCCTTGCATTGCTGTACGTACAGTGGTTCCTTTTGTTCAGTTTTGGAGACAAAAATGCAAGCTTCCATGTTCTTTCTTAGAAAATGCCAAATGTGCCTGAAATTAGTCAGCGGAGGATACAGGTATGTGCCCCAGCCAAATAAATTACTTGTATCCTGCAAACATGGGAGCGGGAAAGTCTATTGATGCATTGTCACACAAATAGGTGAAAGAAATATGTCATGTCCAGAACAAATGTTCTGTCACGTCCAGAACAAATGGATTGTTTTGCAGCTTCCAGACAGCAATCACATACAGGCTGACACATTGTCAGCCTATATGCAGATGTATAGATACAGACTGTAATTAGAGCCTAATGATAATGAGAACATCTGGAAGCATCTGGAAAATGTTGCCTCCTTTGTTGCTCACCTCTACTGCATATTTGGCCTTTCATTGTCTTGTGCAGATTCAGTACTGGAGCACTATTTAGTAGCTGCCAAAAATCATGTTCAGTTAGAGCAGCTCTGGTGAGCAGGAGGATCAGAAAGACTCCAGTCAAGTTTGGGACTCCATGGTTGTGATAGTTTTGGCAATTAGCCAGTTGCCCTTAGTGCTGTGTTTGAGTTTCTCCTTTTTACAGCTTCACACAGTTGGTGTCCTGATTCTGCTTTGGAGTATTTTTGAGTTTCCGTGCTATCGCTGTCTTTAGATCTTGAGCTTCCTTTTCAGTGCAGTCTAAAAACCAACCTGGCTGTGTGATCCCCTGGAGCTAGAGAACAGCCAGTCAGAAGTAGTGTGACTTTGAGTTAGCTACACCCATACATAAAGTAGGTGTGTCTGGGGGGTGTCTACTTTACTACTGCTTTCCCTCATCCTCTGTGCATGTATACATACAGATGATGCAACAAATGAAAGTCCCAACAAGCAACTATAGAAGAGTTCCAGAAAGCAGTGAAGGTGCAGATTACTTCATTTCTGACAGTTCTTGTGATGGAGTTGGAGGTCTCTGGAAGATGCTGGCAAATGATGCAGATGTGGCTGGTGTCTTCAGGAGATGCAGGTCCATAACTATCAAAGCCTGTATCTTGTTCCTCTTCCAGGCATGGTATTGGTTGCAGCAGACACACGAGATCATGCAGTGGAATCATAGGCAAGACTTAAGACTGATCCCAGGGGACTTAAATCTTGCCTTCAGATAGCTAAATGTTCATCTGTAGCCATGAGACACTGGGAATTGTGTCTGTCTGTCTATCTATCTATCTATCTATCTATCTATCTATCTATCTATCTATCTATCTATCTATCTATCTATCTATCTATCTATCTATCTATCTATCTATCTATCTATCTATCTATCTATCTATCTATCTATCTATCTATCTATCTATCTATCTATCTATCTATCTATCTATCTATCTATCTATCTATCTATCTATCTATCTATCTATCTATCTATCTATCTATCTATCTATCTATCTATCTATCTATCTATCTATCTATCTATCTATCTATCTATCTATCTATCTATCTATCTATCTATCTATCTATCTATCTATCTATCTATCTATCTATCTATCTATCTATCTATCTATCTATCTATCTATCTATCTATCTATCTATCTATCTATCTATCTATCTATCTATCTATCTATCTATCTATCTATCTATCTATCTATCTATCTATCTATCTATCTATCTATCTATCTATCTATCTATCTATCTATCTATCTATCTATCTATCTATCTATCTATCTATCTATCTATCTATCTATCTATCTATCTATCTATCTATCTATCTATCTATCTATCTATCTCTATCTGTTATAATGGGATTTCCCCATTATAGCTTCCTGCTCTCACTGCCATGTTTTCATTTCTAGCCACAACTTGGTTATAGGCAGTGACTGATTTTCTAACTTGTTGTCCAGCCTATGTCTGTTGTCACCACAGCCTTTTCTTTGACAGAGCTGTGAAGTCACATTTTCAGAACACATCATCACATATGTATGTTTCAGCACACATGAGCAGTGTTTGGAGGATGTCAGGGCACTGTGCTGCCACTGTTGTGCTGGTCAGCTTCTTCCAGCAAAGCTGAGCTTTCTGCTGAGACCTCGCAGGTGCTGTGGAATAGGTTGGCTCGCCCACCACCATGATGCTGTCACCTCACAGCTCTGGATCCATGGAGTTTAATGCCATCCCACTTTCCCCCACTTTGTTTCAAACTTCATTACTTGGAGTAAAATACAGCTGTCAAGTTTCACGGTAGAATTTTAGAAAAATGCTGAAGGAAGTACCGTAGGTCACACATTTAAAGTCTTGATGAGGGGAAGCTCTTACTCTGCAGACTTGCTTTAAGTAGGGTTAGGTCAGGTACTGTTCCAAATGCCATTAGCTGGAAGTATGTTGTCAGTGCTGCCAGTCGTGTGCAACAAGTGGGGATGGCAGCAAGGACTCAGCAAAGGAAATAAAAGATATCTCTCTCAGGCTACAAACAACTTGAATTTCTGATGCATGCAGCAAGCAAAAATGCCATTTTCTCTTCCACTCAGTTTTTTGCTCGTCTTTTTTGCTTCTCTTTGTGCTGTGTTCAAACTTTCTAATTGTAGGCCATTTTTAGAAACTATATTGGTTTTGAAATAGCATATTACTCCAATGTAAACATTTTTCATATCAGTTACAGGAGTATTGAGGTTGGAATAATGAGTATTTCCCTTCCTGTGTGCTAGCAGATGATTTTTCAACATAATTTGATTTTGCTTAAAGTTTAATGTATATAACAATGGATACCAGATCATGTATTCATATCTCAGTACCCTGGAGAAAAGTTTCATGGTGACGATTCAAATGAATATTATCATGCAAGTACTAACAAGACTGACTCGGAATAACTAAGTTACATGTAGGCATGAGAATCAGAATGATTCTGATAAATTCCCATGTTACAACCTAACCTGCTTGATTCGATTCAGTACTTACTTTAATGGGAGCAAGGTGATCTAACAGGAATTCTTCTTGATTGTTCTGCCTCATGGGAATTATATAAGACCTGCTTGTAGTAATGGTAATTTACTATTATGTGTTTAGTTCTGGTATGGTGTTAAGGGACATAAGCCAAGTTTAATAGCCAGAAACATTATTTTGTTTTAATTTCATTGAGGGGGTTCTCAAAGCCCTGGAGACATTCCAGAGCTATATGATAAGCTTTTGGATATGATAGACTGCTGCCTTGTCATTTTCCTTATCTATATAGGTCATGCATACCCATATGATTGTTTACTTATGTATACAGAGGATTATGAAATATTTTCCATCTCTGTTGCCTCTGGTATCTTCAGGCCATGTATCTAGTTCCAATCTTGGTGAAGACAATTAAGCCCCTCGGCAAGCCAAACTGGGGTTATTTTATTTTAAAATACACTTTAAAAACTTATAGTTCTTCATATGGTATCCTTTATGCTCTTTGCTCCTCTTTTTCTTTAACCTAGTTTTGTGCTTGCTGGAACCTTGAAAGTGTAAAACAAGTGTTTGGAAGCAGTAGAATAACTTCCTTACATTGTGTGATTCCGTAAAAATGACATCAATAAAAATTTAGTCTCTGTGCTTTGAAACTATGTGATGATTTTACTGTGATGTATGCTTTTATTGTTGGTGGTGTTTTTCTCTGTTTCAGGCCAAACAAACCAAGTGGCCAAGGAGGCAGCCAACAGATGGACTGGTGTGTATTGCAGTGACATAGCTTCACACTAGAGCAGTTTCACTAAACGACCTACTCAGTATTAAGAACTTTAAATTTGATTAGGACTTGACATAGGATAGTCCTCACTTACAAAAACAGAGAAATTTATTTTATTTATAAAATTATTATGATTCCACAAAAAGAATACATCTTCTCAGTTTAGTTACTGAATGTACTTCATATGCCATAACATATTTGTCCTTCTGGTGCTGTCTTGTACACTGTGTTAAATCCTGCAACTTGTTTCCTTGGATGAGTTAAAATCTCTTAAGATGAGGAAACCAATAAAGACTGAAAATGGTAATGCCCATATATTCAGAAAGTTTAACTCTATTCTGAATGTTAGTTTCTTTCAAAAGAGTAGAATGTTTAGTGGAATCTTATTGCTGCTACCATGTGATGGATGCTGATACAAAGTAGGTGTTTCTCAAACTAATTGATCAGTTTTGACAGGTAAAATGATGTATAGTTTTAAGGACTGTTACTGTGATGACATTCATATGGAAGTTTAGCTGAATTTTCTGTTGTTGCTTAGCTTTGCTGTATTCATTCCCATTTTGCAAAGCAAGCAATTTATATGTCCTTAGGGTTTTTAAAATTATTTAGAATATTGTTTATAATTTTTTGTCTAGAATAGATCTCCTACTGACAGACTGCTTGCTACCATTGGTTGTGCCAAGTGCAGCAGGATATCATTGTCTTAGTCTTTGGACTGTTATTTTATATCTGGGTTGTTTACTGCATATGGGGAAATAAAATTATGTATTTAAAAATAACTTCTGGGAATTGTCAGGGCTTTCTGCTGTTGTTGACAGGCTGTTCTCAAGGCCTCGAATGAGGTAAAAGAACTGTGCCTCAGCCTGTAGAAAGTACTTTGCTATTTAATTAGGCAATTTGGTTATATGCTGCAGCATATTTTTCTTTTGAAGAGACAGTTTTAAAACCAAATGTGTGATGGTTAAAGAGAAGAAAAATATCTCTAAGCTGTGCAGAGACAGGGAACACTTCCTCTCTTAAGGAATGCTGCAATTTATGGGTGTTAAAAATGATGTAATGAGTTTCAGTAAATGCTGCAGTGAAAAATCATGTTAAATTGAACAAAATGTATTTGTTAAAGTAACATGATGCTAAAAGAGAAGTGCTGATTAAAATAAAGCTTCTTGAATGTCTTTTTTTTTAACTTTCAAAAAAGACAGTGTCTGAACAAACATGCAACACTAGAAAGGACCTTACAGTTAATTTAAATCCAATTTTTGTAGCTGTAGACAGTCACATAGTAGGTGTCTAGTTGAAGAAGGACCTATGAAATAATTACTATGCATATTCACACTTTCCTCATCACTATAGCAGGCTTACACTTTAATTGTAGCTTTCAGTCTCCTTGTAAAAGAGGAGCAAGAAAAGTTAAAGATAACATGATTTTATTCAGTGCTAAGTAAATTATTTCCTCTTTTTTGGAGGTTATTAACAAAAGCCTTATGTTTTCTGTTCTAAATCTTCTTGATAATAATGTTCCCCACTATGCACCTTTTTCATGCACACAAGAGATACTGCAAATGGAAGGATTTTGTTGTAACTGAGACTATTAATTCATACTTTCCTAAATACTCAAAATGAAAGTTTTTCATTCTGTTTACAGATAACATCTTTTCAATAAAGTCCTGGGCCAAGCGTAAATTTGGATTTGAAGAGAGCAGAATTGATAAAGGTTTTGGAATCCCAGAAGATTTGGATTACATTGATTAGTGTTCAGTTGATGACTGACACAATTGTACATAGTTTGTTATATATTCATAGCTGTAATTAAAATGTCAATCCTCTCCAAACAGGTGACCACCCTTTAATTTGCTGGTTTTGTTAAGGTAAATAAAATACTAAATATATTTGTTGCTGGGTTTTTTTTCTTGTGCTCTGTAGATAGTAGATCTCATGGCTTCTTCTGTGAGGCAGATTTAGCATGGGCAGAGGTTATAGGGAATAATTATTACAGAGTCTTGAGACTGGATTTAACTCTTCCTTTGCTTAACTGGGAGTAGTAAATACTAAGAGCTAGAAGCTCCAGGGATTTATGTTTAAACATATTGAAGGCTTTGGAGTGGTAATAACAGGGAACAATATGGAATAGGATGAATTTTTCCCTCGTCTCACCAATGAAACAGAAAAGAGGCATAATCCATTAATGGAAAACAGTGAGACAATAAAGAGGTGAGTAGAAAGGCCAGGTCTGGTTTCAGGTAATTTTTTATTGTGTTGCTAGAACTGCTTGTAAGTTTAGTGACAAAATTATATTTGTTGTTGGAAAATACTAGTTCAACAGAGCTGAATCTGTTCCAGAAAATATGTTGGATTTGACACTGAGAAAGCTGATCTGGTCAAGAGTCTATCTGCATAGAAGGAGCAAAGAGCACCCATTTCTTCACACCACTGTGCACCAAGATTTAGGATGGTTATCTGGGATGTGAGAGACTGAATTCAATTTACTGTTAAAAACTGAGCATTTTTGGGCTTATGCACATTTTTCAATTTCAGGTTAAAAGCATAGCCAGCCAAAATAATAACAGATTTACGAGCGCCTCATTTTTTTGGGGTGAAATTTTTGAAGCACCTCACTTTGTGTCAGCTTCTGGTTTCTAGTTCTGACCAGTGCATGGCTACAGCAAGAGAGGTGGACAGTGGAGACTGGTGTTCACCTTCCACAGCTGTGGATTGCAAGGTGGCATTTCTGCTGTACAGCTCTGGAGGATTTAAGCTTTACCTTCAGGAGGCAGGTGTGCCTGCTGCAAGCTATCACTGGAAAGTGTCTGTCTGCCTTTTTTGCAACATCTGATGAGAGAGCATTGCTAAAAACATGGCATTTATCTGGAAATGTGCTCAGAAATCTGTCTCCTGTGACTTTCCCAATTAAAAAGTTTCCTAGCAGTTCAGAGCATGTTAAAATCCAAGGATTCCAGGTATGCCCCTGGCTATTGTCATCTCATGTCTGTGAAGACAGCAGAGCTACTGGGAAGATAACAGGTGGAAGATTTCCTCTCATAGAGATAGTACAGCAAGCTATCTGTTGCCTAAAGAAAATGTATGGGATGCCTGGCACATAGGAAGATGTCGTCATGCTTAAAATTGCAATGGAGATGTTTCCTTTTATGTGTTTGGAAGGACTTTATTCCTAGTATGTCCAATATTGAACATTGAGTACAGCTGCTGACTGGTAAGGTGTGAGGAAAGTAGGTGGTGCTGAGCTGAGTGCAGTGTTGGAGTGTTCCTGGGCAGGCCTGGCTTTTGCCCCAGGAAGAAGGGGTGCTGTGCAGCAAAGCTCACTGCTGGTGCCAAACCAAACTATTGGTGCACCTGTAGCTTGGGTGGTTGGGCTGCTCTTGGATCTTGTGCTGTGAAACAGTAAAGAGACAGGCTTTTTTGGTTCTTTGTAGGAGATCTCTCTAAAGTGAGTATTTTTTTCGTTTTGCTAAACATTTGGCTTGACTATTCTGTACCACCTAACAGGTGTGAGAAGCTCCTTGGCACATCTGTGTTCAAGAGCACATAACTGCCATACAGTAGAGATTATGATGATGACTCAAAAGGCTTGTTTGTATGAAGGAGCATTGAGCACATCAAATTACTGATGGTTTTTGCCTGTTAGAATCACTTTCATGTGGCTGACCTTCTACTTGTCAAGGAGCCTCAGGTAATTTTATGGTCTGTAGCAGCTCGTGCACCGTGACTTCCTCTGGTACCTTTGGGGATGGGGGTTTCTTACTGATTTTACTGCTTTGGCTACTTTCCAAATTCAAGAGGGAAATGAAGATGACCAGCTATGTAAGTTTAGCTGCAATATTGTGGCTTCCTGTCTGTAAGGTAAAAGCATTGTGGGCTGTAGTAAAACCTTTAAATATAATAAACACCATCTAAATAACTGTACTTGAGGTAGATTTGCCCAGAGATACTACAGTCAGCCAGAATGAGCTGGCTTTAAAAATGTCAAACACAGCCATTATGCTTAGGACACAAAACTTAGGTAGTTCAGTTGCAGGGAATTTCTAGCAATGTAATTTTCTCTAGAGTTTTGGTTTTGTTTTACAGGTACAGAACAGACATAGACATACCACTGTACTTTATTTTCTGTTCTGTCTCCTGGTGTTGGTTAGCAAACCTGGTGGGAGAATATGTCTGCTTCTGTAAGGACACAATTTTAGAACAGTCAGAACAGAAATTTCTCAGCTGAAGAGAAGAACGGAAGAGGTGATGCGTTACCAGAAACTGATTCTTACTCTAGTGGAAGATTTATTCTGTGCTACCTTTTTGTGATTCTGGATTTTTAGCATAGGTGAATTTCAACAGGAAAAGCAAAGCCAGATCCTTTCTGAGAGAAAAAGAGACAATTTGTGTACCTTGTATATTCCAAAATACTTCGAGCCTGCTGCATCTGCTGACTTTTGGAAGCTTTTCTTCTTAAAAAGATATGCAACAGACTGCTAAATCCCACAATATGAGACCATGTAGGATTGTGTGGTTTGAGATGAGTATTCACTTCAGTTTTTAGGAGAAGCTGGGACTTTTATCTTCTGCTGAGTTAAAAGTCAGTAACAGTTAAAATTATTTTCTTTCTGAAAAATTTTTTGCTATTGGCCTATAGCAAAAATGAAAACACTCAAGCTGATTTTTTGTCCCAATTTGTATTTTCAGAGTTTTTTTGAGATAGAATCTGAAATATTTTAAAGAATCTAACAAGGAAACAATGGTGTTTAAGTGCTTACTTCTACTGTTATTCTTGTGGTTATGTCACATCTATTTTATGTTTATGTCTTCCTCTTTTCTCTTTCTTGTGCCCTATAGGTTTTTTTGCCCATGTAAGGTAAATGTTTTCAACTGTTATAGCTAAGTCAGGAGGTCAGGCCCTTACTACAAGTCAGGTTTAAAAATAGTTAATGCGGTTACTAGTGCAATGGGTGAAAATCAAACCTGTTTTTAGCAGAGTCTGTAGCTCTGAACAGTACCAGGAAGAGTATCAGGTCCAGCTTTTCAAAATCTCATGAGGAGTTTATCCTCTAATCTCACTAGGCTGAGGTGTTGGATAGGCCTGCTCTTTGGGACTGATGTTGATTGGCCACTGTGAAGTAAGATAGACGCAGGAGAAAATATTTATGTCTACCTGATCTACTAGGAAACCTTACTTATTTAAAGAAAGTTGCTGATTCTATCTGCCCTGAAACATGCCCATTCTTCTTTGTCTTTTAATTTGCCATCCTCATGCTCTGTACAACACCAAGCATCAACTCTAGGACTCCCCTTATGGTGCTTGCAGAGTGTTAAATGTTAACAGTCACAAAGGTTTTGACACAGGTCAGGTGCTAAGCCTTTCATTAATGCATCATGTAAAATGTCATTGCGGTTTGGAGGTGTTTTAAAAGGGAAAATCCAGGCTCTGACACAAATGGCACAGTGATGCTGTAATCACATGACAGAGGTGGAACTGAAACTTCTTGGGAGAATGAGGGGAAAAGAAACCCAGTTTGTGATGGTGACTAAGAACTTCAATGCAAGAGCTCCTTAGAGAGTCCTTCTGTCACCCAGGCATATTTCCACCACTCAGGTGATCTGGTTGGTGCTTATCTTCACCTTGTTTCTTTTAGAGGTGAGATTTGTATGATCATATTCTTCTGTCATTTATCTTCTCCTTTTCCCTCCCACTGTTCTTAAATTACCCAGTGATTTCAGCTAAGTTTACTCTGAGGGGCCCTGGTACAAGCTCGCAATTTATCTCTTCTGTTTGGCTGCCTGCCTGATAAATACAGGCTTCCCCTTTCCCACCTACCACTTTTGGGACCTGGGAAGGGGTAGAGCATGCTGAGGGTGGGAGGAGGAAGGAAAGATGTCAGAGATGGTGATGGAATATTATGAGAGGGTCTGGCAGCATTGCTGGGGCTGGGATGGGATCCTTTCAGTGGGAAGGAGCAGGTGACTTCAACGAGTGAAGTCCTCGACTAATCCTCGGTGTCACACATGTGACTGGGTTCTTCCATGATGGCAGCAGTTAAGTGCCAGCTAGACACAGTTCCTGTGTAAATATTCTTGTGCCCAAGGAGTCTGCCTCTGCAGCAAGGATAGCCTTTCTCTTCCCCTTCTTTTTCTCCTTGTCCCATTTGCGTTTTCCACCCCTCCACTGTCATTTCCCTTTTAGATCTGCTTGTAGCAACCACGTAGGCTGAACAAGCGAAGTACTGCAGTCTGTACAGATGGTTGTCTGTCTTACTCCTCCTCCTGCTGACACTGCTGTCAGCACACACACCTTCCAGTGCACAGGCATATGGGAAGGGAAGCATCTATCTCTGTTAGTTAGACTTGTCTCTTTAAACTGTATGCACAGAAGGTTGCATGTCAAGAAGACTAGGGAGCAAAAAGATCTGTGAATGCCACCACAAGCACCGCTGAACTTCTCAGTGTCACTTGAAACTCTTTTGTAATGCCTCACAAATGAATGAACAGTTTTTTATGCTATGTGGTGGTCGTACCTAACCTAGTTAGAAAAATTTTCCTTACCAGAAAAAGTTCCTGCTGAAGTATTTATAAGGAACAGTTTTTAAGCAAAACCTGCTGGGCAATTTTCCGTTTCCAGTATTTGATGAAAATCCAAGTTATTCTAAGAAAGGATGAGCCTTTCCATATGAAAAACTTCATTTTAAAATATACTCCATCCTTTTGTTTCAAAAAAACCTTACTGGTCTGGCAACCAGTGCTAAAGTAAATCCTGTAACCTGTCCAAGGGGCACCTTTTTTCAGGTGAGATGATGAGCTTCTGCTGTGCTGCTGCTGAAGCTCAAAAGGAAAAGCTGTTTAAAATTATGACTTCTAGAGAAAGCCAGTGATGGAAGAAGTTGTGTTTGAATTGAAAAAGGCCTGAGTTACCATCTGCATACTGAAGCCATGTCTTACCGGGATCCCAGTCTACCTGGACACCTTTGATCATGTCACCTTCTTTCAGGCTGCACCTCACTGGCATTCTGGAGATTGAATTTTTATGCTGAGATGCAAAAAAAAAATGTTTTCCTCATTTTTGCAGTCTACAGTGAGAAAAATGATCATGTTTTCTCTCTTTCCTTTCCTGCTAAGAAAAAAAGGGGAGTAAAAAAGTCAATCACATGTTTTCTTGTATTATCATTACTAGCTGTGCAAAATAATGCCTCTGGCTGATCCTAGCATTCTGGAGGATTTTTGAAGGAAGATAAAAAGTCAAATTTTCATACTTTGTGTTCCGTTTCTTAGAAAAAGGAATTATCTATTGAATCAGATTTTTTTTCCTTGTTATGCTGTACTTGGTCAAAGACACACTCCCAGTGGCAGAAATGCTTTTTGATTTTTTTTTTTTTTTGCATGGACATAAATTAATCATCATAATGAACTATATTCTTCTGCAGGCTTTTTTTTTTTTTCCTCCTGAAATATATTCTAGGCAATATCCTTTTCACTAGGTTTTTAAAAGTCAGTCAGCTCCTGAGAAAAAATCAAAAAATCAAGACTCTGCAGCAGACCTGTTTGTTATTCCTGTGGCTATTGATGCTGTACCTGTCTGAAAAGAATATGTAAAAAATAACACTGAAAAAAGTTATATCAAGTGCTCCAGAACACCAGTTTCTGTATCATCTGGTGAAAGGCAGGAAGCCTGGATGATGTGTTCCATTTTTGGTGTAACTACCATCCAGAGGCTCAGCAAATGAGTAATTTTTTTCAAAGCATTGAACAAATCAGCTTTAAATCCATCTTTGTAATCCATCAACTTTTTCTGGTACTTTCAAGCTGTTTATAGAAGTGACCTTAGATTGAAGGTGGTAGAAATGAAAACAGATTCACAATCAAAATTTCAGAATTTAAAATGTTATGTTCAAAATTAGATATCACATTGATGAAGCTGTCTTCTTGTTCAACAATGTAAAAAATCTAGGAGCCCTTTCCTTGTCATAAACTGTTTAAATCATTAGAAGATTGTACAAACCTGGGAGAACCATGCATGTCTGGGTAAGAAATATGTCTTCACTCTTTCAAGTAGGCATGATCTAAAATCTGCATTTTGGGGTTGAGTGTTTTCATTCTTATTCTTTCTTCAGTGCTTATGCTAGTTAATGGAACTGAGAGAATTTTCTGTTAAATAGCCTTTACTGCTATGCAAATTTGACTGATAACTGGATAGGAATATGGGGAAATGAAAAAAGGGAATTTAATGTCAAATTTTTTGGTTCTTTTTAGACTTGCCTTGTCAATCTTGAGCCAACAGAGTGGGCATTGTCTGACCTTTGGTTTGAACTAACTTCCCAAATCAGAAAACCATAAATGAAAAGCACTGATTCCTGATTTGATTTTCTATACCAACTCCCCAGCTGCATAATCCAGCCTTTGATAGGGAGCAGATAGACAAAACAATAGCAATGAGTTTTTGCAAAGGTTTTTTGGCTTTTTACTGTTATTGCCTAGCATGTCTCCATCCTGAAATAGGGCCAGAGGGAGGAGGGTTCACTGCTTAAAAAGCACAAATAAGATCTATGCTTAGATCCACCTTTGATGGCAGTTCCCTTCTTTGCTCTTCTAGACAGCTTTATTTTTGACAGATTTACCCTAACAAATGCTTATCTTGGCAAGTGAGTGGGGAATAGTCGTACTCTAATACAGGTGCTTTTGTATCATAAACTAATATGCAATAGTGTAAGCAATAATTTACAATTAAATTTTAAAAAAAATTTCAGAGGACCAGGCTTGCAGGTGTATTATGGAGTTACTGAAAGAAATCCTTTCATGTCAAGCTGTGTACTTTCTCATGTAATTTTTTTCAAAGTAACGTGTTTCAGAGGCTTTAGTTTCCTACACCATGCCAATGCTAATTGCACAGTTCTGCCACCTCTTGTACGAACAACAGCAGTGATAGTGGGACACGTGGCCTTAGCTTTTACCAAAGTTAAAGAAGTTTTGCCAGGAAGCCAGGGGAGAACAATTCTGCTCAGAAGGTTCTTCCTTCTTGAAAAAGAAACATTTCTGCATTAAAGTCCTTACAGCTTGCTTGATTTCTGAGTACTTCAAAAAGCATCTAGATCTGATTAAGTGAATGTATTTTCTCATCAAGCCTGGGGTTTGCCTCTTGTCTTTGCTCCACCTGACAGGTGTCATCTTATCTTGGGCTTGAGCCGTTAGGGGCTGGCCAGGGGTCGGGGCAGCAAGGTTGTTCTCCAGTGCTGCGGGTGGCTGCGAGCAGAGATACTGCTCCCTGGCTGCTTGTGTGCAGAGAACAGCCTCCTATCTGGGAAGCTGGAAAGCTCTTGATAGCCTTGCATGACAAACATTTGTGGCAGTGCCAGTAGAACCTTATTCCTTTTATTTTAGAGCTCACGTTCATTTCTTTCTTTCCAAGTCTGTGGCCACCCTCCCATCCCTCAGCCTTCATAGTGCAAGGAGAAGCAATAAAAGTAAAATATAAGGTAAATACAAAGCAGACCAAAGACTGAAGATGAGTGGAAGAAAAAAGCCTCATGACTTCTACTCTGAAGTCAACATTTTAACAAGAGAGAGAACCTGGGGGTCCCTCCTCCCACCACTACCTTGGGTAGCAGGCGTTTCTCAGTTTGCTCTGTCTCTGTGGCAGCCACAGGAATAAGCAAAATCTGTGACTGTAAAGGCACCAGGAGTGCTGCCCTCCTAGATTCAGCCAGTCCTGTGTGCCCCTTGAATTTGACAACTGAATTTTCAGCCTGCTCCTTCATCGTAGAACTGAATGACAGAAGAAAATGACAGCCTGGATGAACTAACTTGAACAGAGGTGCTCACCTGTCTCTGGTTTTTGCATGCTGAGAGATGCAGTGCCACTCAGCCTAGCTAAAGCTGTGTCCTGGGAGAAGCTTTTGAGACCCATATTCCTAGCTTTGAAGGTAATAAAAGCACAGCAATAGGAAGCTGTGACTGTTCCATTTAGCGCTGCCATTCCATGCCCCTTTAAAATCTGCTGTTTTAGTTCTCTGGGTCATCTGGTCAGGTTATCAGTTCAGTTAGGGGAATGGGATGCTGATGGTTCACCATCCTTTAAAATAAGCTCTGTACCATAAATGCTTTCTTGTTATTCTCAAAATTGGTTTCCATGGTAACTCTGTCACTGGAACAATCTTTCTGTTGATGAAAAGGAGGAAAAATTTCCTTTTTAGGCATCCTCTGCTCAGTAAAATTCCCTTTTTGCTTGAACCGTGTTTGCCTCTAGGGAATTGGGATTCTTATGTCCATTCACCTCCCCCAAGTGTGCTCAAGGTTTCACCCCTACAATTTCCTTCTTCCAATCCTTTCTGCCTTTCAAGTTTGAATCATTACTTTTTGCTTCAGAGATAAAAATCTGTGACATTTGTGCTCCAGAATTCCTTGACATGTGGCTTCTATCTTAACCTTCTGGCTAAAGCTTGAATTGCACCTGATTTTTGTGAAAACAATAACTTTGCTGGAGTGCTCTCCGCAGCAGGTCTGGGAGGCTGTGTAATGCAGGGTGCTGCTGGATGTTGAGCTTCTCACCTTTCTCTTTTTATTGCTGACTTGTTTTTACAGCTCGGCCTCAGGATGCCTGAGCACTGGATGCCAAGGCAGAGCCCAGTGATCTGTGCTACAGTGTGGGGCTTCTCTTGAGGAAAGCTTGTCATTGCTCAGAGATCAGTCACGCAGAGACTGCAAACAAGTCTTGAACTCTGCATGTGTTGTAATGTCTTGCTGCAGAAACAGCTGTCGGTGTCAAAACAAGGCACAAGAGGCAGCTTTAGCTTTAGGTTGCTGTGGGGAAAAGTAGCCTCTCTGCAGCATCAGGTGGCTTCGAGACTGAATAGCTTTTGTGGAAAATGTGCTTCAGTCAAATGCCACTCTAAGTACAGTTGCCTTGCAGCCTGGCCTATGGAAGGGACCAGACTGAACATATCTTTCCATGAACACCATAAACAAGTCTTGCTAATTTTTTTCTTGAAATTAATTGCATTTTACTTACACCTCTGGCTTACCTGCAAACTTAGGGAAAGAGCTTACCCCACAGTGCATTTTCTCAACTGAAGTTTTCCTGGCATGCTTTAAGCATAATACAGCATCTTTTGCTCCTGGCCCCCAGGCATGTTATTGAGCATTTTTCAACATCTGCCTGGACATCCCTGGGGGTTCAGAGTATAGCTGTGCTAAATGCCATGCGAGGCATTTGGGCATCTGTGTCTCTTCAGAGCTTTTCAGGAGCTCGAGTTCTACTGAAATCACTGGGAGCCTAAAAATCTGTGTTAGTCTCAGGTCTCTTCCCTACCAGATGGATTAAAATAGATAAGGGAGATTTTGTGAGGGTTTTTTCCCATTTTTCTGTTGTTAAGGACAGCAGGATTGTAAGTCATCCTTTACTACAGGAGCAATTGAGCCTGGTTCTGAATACAGCAGGAATATGCAAACTAGATTAATGTAATTTTGCTTACTACTGTTTCTAGAGCCCAAAATACATTGGACAGGATTTGAGGTCTCAACAGCAGTAGTTGGTTTTTTTTTTCTGAATAACTGTTTTTGGAGTTGACAGTAGTGTCATGTCCTTTTCAAGTTTGAGAATCAGTCTCATCCACATTTAATGCTTTTGAAAGATGGATGCATAACCTTCAATTACTAAAAGCAGAAATTGAAATAAACCAGATCTCAAGTTTAATCCATTATGCTTTTCCCCATGTTTTCTTGATTGGAATGAGAGTGTTTCCCAGGAGACTTAGAGGTGAGTTTGTATTCTTTTCCTTGAGAAAGTTGCATCAAGCATCCTCTGTTTTCACATGCTTGTCATGCTAAGTATAATAAAGAAAATATTTTGAATTTTTCCTAATGGGTAGATTTGGATGCTTAGATTTGGATAAAGCTAAGGGAAATAACCTAGCTCTCCAGCTGAAGACTGATGAGTTGGCATAAAAACTAGATGAGTCCTTTTGTGGGCTGAGTTAGAGTATGTCCATGCAAACTCCTGACCTCTGGTTTTTAGGACAATGAATTATGGGGAATATAAGATTCTAGCTTTTTACTTCATGTTTTTCTGGTTATTTGCACAAAAATTGACCTTTTAGAAATATCAGCCTGTCCTCCTTGCTATTGTATGTCATATTAGAACATAAATATATAAATAATTTCAGAACATTTTCTCCTATGACTTTTTTCTGGTGGTTTGTTTTTTCTGTTGCTAAGGTGATTGCTTAGTGAATGCATTTAATTGATTTTCATCATCCATATTGGTATGGTCACAGACAAATCCAAGCAGTGAGGCACCAAATCAGAAGTCTATATTGAGTAGTGATCTGTTTCTTAATATGCTCAATTAAGAGCAAACAAAATATGCCAACAGACAATGTAATTCCTTTAAGGAGTATTTCTAGCTTGAGTGGTAACATGCTTTTACATCTATATGATTTACTGTCTCACTTTGTCTGTGTAATCCTCTAGTTCATGCTCTTTACACATGGCAATTACCAGATCACAAATATATTTTCAGGCTGAACCTTTCACCCTTCTTTTGCTGTTGGAAAAACAGTTGCATCCCTCCTTTTGGTGTTTCAGGGAATCATGATAGTGATTAAATTCCTCTTGAGATTCCTATACTACCAGTTTCTAGCATATCAGTAAAAGAATGTTCTTAGCACCAGTTCTACTTAATTATTCAAAGTCTTTAACCTAATTGTGAACCAGGAAAAAAAGTCAGTTGGTAAGGTTTTGGGGTTTTTATCGTACTGATGAGTGCACACATATGTGCTCCTGGGCATTAAGAGCTTGGAGACTGAGAATGGGGTACCGGGGTTACCCCATGTGTTTGCAGTACCTTGACCTGGCAATGTGGGGTTGATGAACTACCCCCTCCGCAGCAGGAAGCACCCCAAGGAAAAACATGGGCAGATGTTGGCACTGTGGTGTTTGGGCTTCTCCTCGTGTCAGATAGGAGACTCTGTGTGGTGATGCAGGCTGCTGGTGCAGTGCTGGATAATGCCTGTGGGGAGTTAAACCATCCACTGGGATTCTATCGTGGTTTTATTCTTCTGGGACTTAGATGAAACTGCTAAACCGAGCAATACTAGTGGTGGGCAAGGAAATTCCCTGTCCCACAGGCTCCAGCACACAGCTCTAACAAGCCTGCAGTGTATTTTTGGCTGTATTTATTTTGAATTTGCTGCTCAATTTTAATGACTGAATAGATCTCAAAGTTGGAACAGATCTGCAAGTGACAGGGCCCTCAAGGTGCCCCAGAGCTTCAGCAGCAGTGCTCATCCATGGCCTCTCACTTGCCAGCTTGCTCCCACATGGCCCAGGGGCAGGGTAGAGGGGGGGACATGACACCCACCAGCAGGGACTTGAGACCCTCTGGGACCTGCAGTGGGAGCGTGTGCCATGCACTGGCAGGGCAGGAGTGCACACAGCTGCAGGAGGCTGGCCCATCACCAGGCAGCCTCCATATGTACATCTTTCTCCTACTTCTCCAAAAATTAATACACTCAAAAGTAGTTTAGCTGCAGGGATGCACTGTAAATTTCCTTAGTTTCAATGAACTGGTGCAGGGACTATATCCCCAGCTGGGGTTAAACAGGGCATGTATTGTTGCCTGCCTTTTTACATCTGGGAATAAGCTAGTAGCTTGTTAACAGTACCTAGCAAGTGGGAAAAGAAAAGTGGCCTTAAACCTGACTCTGGCAAGGAGAAAAATCAAATGGAAAATATGCATTTTTAATACGCCACTGGGTAAGTATATAATAGCAGAACAACATTCGTTGTAACCTGATATCCCTCAGGAATGAGGAAAAGCTGACTGCTTGCTCCACTGAGCCAAAAAAATAGGAAAACGTGTAAGTGCAAGTGTGCAGTCAGCAGCATAAGGAATAATGCTTCAGAAAGGTGAGAGCAAAGCTGGAGTTCTGAATGTTAAAAGGCTAACAATTTTACATTGAAACACAGCTTACTATTGGTAACCTATTTGTAGGGCTGTCTTCAGTGTCCTAAAGAAAGTCCATATCCTTGTGCATTTATCCAGCCACCAGATAGCTGTTACGACAGAACCTAAGGAAGTATTTCATGTTAACCATCTTCTGATTTCTTGGTGGAAACTAAACAGATTTTGGAGGTAGAAATGTAATTCATTACAATAACCAAAATATATTTCTTAGGGCAGATGTGTTCTTTTCAGAGGTCTGATTTTTTATCAAGGCTTGTAGAGGAGCAGCATAGTTGCATTTCATTTGAATATCACTCAGCATATACAATAGGTTTGGAAAAGCAGCCTTACATGGCCTTCAGGCACCTGGCAGAGTACATTTTTGGCACAGCAGGCAGAGAATGAGGCATCCAGCTCCTGTGGCTGACAATGTGCATGGCTTCTCATCCAGACTGTGCTGGAGCTGTACTGCTTCCTGTACAGCTGTGAGTACCGTGCCACTGGGAATAGCTGGTGAGCAAAGGGCCACAGCCCTTGGGATGTCAGTACAGCAGCTGAATGCTTGCACATCCCTGGGGAAAGGGCAGAGGTGCTGGGAGGTGGAGGCCTGTGCCTTGAAAATATGCTCCCCTAATGAACAGAAGGTTCCTGCAATTATTTGGAAGGAGGCTGTACAAGTGTAATTTTCGAAAGACAATGATAGAAATTACAGTTGCAGGGAATTGCAGATGTTCTGTGAATAGAAACGAAGCCTAAAATTGCTCTCTGGGAAATAAAAGTCTTAAAAATGCCCAGATCTCCTGATTTTTCTGCAGCAATTTTCTAGGCAGCATTCAAAAGCAGATTAAAAAGCTGTAAATATCTAGTCTGATTCCTGGCTATAGGAATAAGAGGAAAAAATTACTCTTTCAGCTCTTCCCAGGACAGCCTGGGCTTCCCTTCTCCCCAGGGTGCTCTGGGGTCTGCCACATGACTAGGGTTTCTGCAGAGACTCCTTCAGCAACCAGACCATTTCAGGTTGGGGAGGGGAGTCATGTGGCTCCTGTCCAAGGCATTGCCTCCCCACCCTTGGCTGAGCTGTCTGTGGGTACCACTCAGCTCCAGGTCAGCAGGATGGGGGTTTGTCGTGGTTTGAGTTTTGTGTACGTTCTGTGCCTTGGAGGAAAGCTTGTCTGTAACTTGCACCCCTGAAGAAGCATCCCACATGATGTTTGACTTCAGTGGTGATGGAGCTGGAGAGGACTTCAGTACCCTGTATTGCAGAACTGCCATGAGATACTCCACTCCTGCCCAGGATTTTACTGCTCTGCGGTGTAGGTGTCCAGAAAGGACTGTTCATGCTGTGGGTTGAGTATGGGAACCATCAGCTTTCTTCTCCTCATGTCGTTTGAGTTGTACTGCTCTAAGTACCCTGCCACCCAGGCCACTGCTGCCCATGCAGCCTGGGTGCAAGGCAGTGCTTCTCCTCATCCCACTTAAAACCAGCCCTGACATGAATGCTGTTAAATGCCAATGCTTTGGGGTGATCAGGAAGGCTTTGTAATAGCACCCCGTGTCCTCAGGGAGGGATTCATTTTCTCCTTTGTTATACTGTGGCTTTTCTTTCCCCTAAAGGAGGAAAGAGCTAGGTGCTGGGGGAGAGCACTTGGTGAGAAACTGGTGGCTGCAGCCACGTAAGTTTTCTGCAGACAGGTGAGCTGAGAAGTCAGGCCATGCCCAGAGGTGATCCCTCTTCATGGCAACTCTCACACAGCAGGGAGGGAACCTGGCTCCAGTTGGAGAGCCTGACCTGCGTGTGCATCTTGATGCCCTGGCACTGAGCTGGGCAGCAACCAGATCCCTGGATTCTTTGGGCCTGTAAAAAAAAAAAGAAAAAAAAAAAAAAGGTGGCCTTAGGTCTGTGGCACAAAAAATCCCTGGTACTTCACAGACTGTGCACATTACGTTGTTCTGGGTTACCTAAATTTCCCTCTCAGTTTTGGATGGAAGTGAAACTCTTATGTGCTGTCAAAACTGGCAGGGAGGTGCTGGAGGGGGGAGGATAATTTTGCACAGCAACATATTTTTTTCAAACAGATTATTCAATCAAGTAACTGCAACTCACAAGTTTCCAATTGCTCCCCTAACTGTCCTCTGGCCGGTACCATGAAAGAAAGAAACACATTCAACTTCTTTTTGTAAAAGGAGAACATCTGTGACCCATTACCACTGGATCCTGGGCGGTGCAGCCAGTTTTGGAAGCACAGCTCTGGCAAATTTGCCATTCACTTCTCCAGGAGTTTGGCATTGCTGTTCTCTTATATTTCATCAGCATGTTTATTTTTGTTATAGTAACACTTCAGGACTTAAAAAAAAAGAGCTACAGCAATATTTTTCTGTGTTTTAGTAAGCTTCTAACAGTACTGTTTCCAATTTGGGTGCATTTTGAAACATGCTTTCCTTTTGTGCTATGCTTTTTCAATGTCATCAGTGCATCTTCCTCCCTCAAGAGCATCTGCACACATGTGGAACTGGTGCATTCTTAACAGCTGTGCTTTTTTCTGACATACTGTGGTACTAAATGGATCCTGGTTGCTTTACACTTTGTCTGGGCTTCAGCCCTTTGAGCTCAAATTTCCCGTGCCCGTTATCTGCCTCCAACTAGTTTATGTTCATTATTTTCAGTTGCAGTGAAAAATGGCTCCACTGGGCTGAGGTTAAATAAGACTACATTTTACCCCCATTAAAACCTTCTACAGCTATTGAAATTGAAAATTAGGTACAGGGTAACTCTGCCGTGGCTCACGCCATGTCCTTTTCCAGCCCATCAAACTTTGCCTGCAGCTGTGCCCCAATGAAATACCATGGTCTTAGGAATGAAATGCAGCCTGTGAGACATGACATGGCTCTCTGAGTGCTGCTGAGGTGTGCCCAGCTATTACTGAACAGCATTTGTCATGCTGTGAAATCCTATTTTACTGTTTTATTTCTAAACCTGCTCAGGCACCATGGCTTTTTTACAAAGCTCGTATTTATTACACCTGTTTGCTACAGACTACTTCAATCTACTTATGGGCATCCTGTAGCTGACTTGGTCCACAAGGTGCTGTTTTTACATGGATCATTGCTATTTTTGTGGGGGTCTCATACTTGTCATTTTCCCTGGTGATCAAGAGCACTGGGGGTTTTGACAAGGCAGGAATGGGGACTTCATGCCACTGCAGCCCAAGAATACCTGTAACCTTCACTACCTGAGTGAGGCAGCATGCATAGGGTGAATGCTTATTTTTGGGATTCAAGAGGAACTTTTCCTCTCACCTTGGGATGTTACCAATGCAGTTTCTCACTGTGGTTATGCAAACTGCATGCCCTTGCCTAGAAATGGTGACAAGCAGGGTTGTACATTGAAAAATGAGTGCCTATTTGGGAAACCACAGTTTTACTGATGCCTGTTTTACTGCTCTTTCCCTTAGCTTGTAGGTAATGTAGTTCTGCATTAAATGCTGCCTTTTGAACAGTCCAGGGATGTGCAAACCACTTAGACCAAAAGCTGGACATCTTGTGGAAGCATGGCTGCTGCATCCTCCCTTGCTTTTATTGTGTGTGCTCTGGCTGTTGTTTTCTTTTATTCATAACAGCTTAGAGACACACATATCAATGCCTTAGAAATCATTCCAGAACGAGAGAATAAATATGCATAGGTACACATCTCAAAGGCAGAAAAAAATTTAGAATGCTTTTCTTCCCTTTAGTCCAGGCGTGACCTTCGGTGGTAGAAACTCAATGTGCACCCCAGATTTTCTGTTCCCCCTCCTCTTTTGTGCCTAGGTACTGCCAGGCTCTCAGAGCAGCGTGTCATGTTTTCTACATGATGCCATCACTTCAAACTGTGCAGTGAACTCATGGGTTTAGGGAGTCCAGCATCATTGTCTCTGAAGCTTTCAAAGCTTCGCTTTAGTTTTAAATGCCTCTTTAAGCACAGACAATGCTCCAACAGGCTTGCTGAAACTAAATGAAGCTTATAAAGCTTTGAACGCTATTGTAACATGGTGGGTCCCGCAGGAGACTGCAAAATCCTGCTGTGTGCAAGGATCCACCACGCTTTCAAGTGGATGCAGTGTATGTGCTAAAAAATGTAGGCAGAGCAGGGCAAGGAAAGGACAGAGCACGTCAGCATATTTTTTTTAATTACCTAGCATTTGATTGATACCACAATAGTAACATTGCTTTTTAAAATAAAAATATTTACTATCCTTTCTTCTTCAGTACACAGAGGAGTTTGGGAGATATACATGTTGTATGTATTGAGATTCCAGAGCAAGTGGCTTTTTTTTTAATAGATCACTTAACCATACTACTTTTCAGAAGCTGCACCATTAAAATAACTTAATATTGTCCTATGTTCATCAAGCCTGCTGTGTGATCATATAGATGCTTGTTTTATCATTAAGATTTTTTCAATCAAAAATGCATGAGAAGAGGGAAATTGAAAAAAAGTAGGCCAGGTAAGCACCGTATTTTTCTGTCTGTGTTTAATCACAGCCTAGAAAGTCAAAGCGAGCTGGCAAAAATTCTGCTTAGAAACAAGATGTTTGTTATCCGCAGTAATGAGTGCGGTGTCATTAACAGCTTATTGGGGCAGTGCCGCTGCATGTTCGCTTTCCTGTCCTCAAAGAGGCGATGGATGGGCTGCGGACCCAGATCGGACGCGTAAAACGAGAGCGATTCCTCCCTGACAAGCCCCAGCAGTGACAACTGGTCATTAATTGTAAAAATTCTGCCAGCGTGTGGTTTTAGAAACAATTTGTACTTCTTTAATTACGCTGCCAGGGCAGGCTTTGTCCCAGACACTCTTATCAGGCTGAATTAGTTTTTAAAAGAATTAGGCTCAGCCCAGCTCGAGCTGCACTCACAATCTTCGCAAAGAATCTTTGCTAGGAATGGGGAGGCGGGGGGAGCGTGCAGTGGTGGAGCGCATGACAGTAATTGTCACCAGAAGGAAGAGAGAAACTCTTGTTCCCGTACTGTTTTATTATTCTAATGATGCAGAGGGGCCCCGGCGGAGATCGCAGCCCCGCTCTGCTGGGAGTTACACAAACACTGAGATGGAGGGAGAGTGCCTGCTCCCAGAAGGCTGGCTGGCTAAGCAAGGCAGCGGGGCGAATGCCAGGGAGAAAAGGGAGGGCTGCTTATCTTCAGCTGTCACGCGGGCAAGCGAAGAGACTTTTATGGCTGCACCCTGCCAGCTCCTCTCTCGCTAATTTTTTTCCCCCTCCCTGTGCACTCACCCATGAGCTGGTCTTTGGGGGGCACACAGATGTGTGCTCAGGTTTGAAGGACCTGGCTATCCTTGTGTGGGCTGAGCCCTTGGTGAACTGCCTGGTCGCCCAGCAGCGGGTGTCTGGGGAGGGGCTGCCCCTTTGGGAGGAATGAGCTAGCTGGGCGAGGAGATGACCCCAGGCAAGGCGTTATCACCTCTCCATCTCTCTTTGGGATTTGTAGCCTTATCAGGGGGCACTGCCCAGTGCTGCACTTGCTGATAGGGCTGCCCCGGGCGTGTGGAGCGGGTGTGGGGATGTAAAGCCGCGGCGCTGATAAAGAGGAACTTGGCAAGGGAGGGAGGCCACTGGGGAGGGTGAGGAGAGGCCCTGAGCTCCACTGGAGCCTGATGCAGACCCCAGGACGGGCATATCAGCTCATGCCAGTGGGGCTTGTCACTGCCAATTTCCTCGCTGGGGGTGGCAAGGTGAAGGTAACACTCCAGAATGAGCTGACCACTTGCCTGGGGCTTTTAAAAGAAAAATATGTCACCTTCAGTCCATACTGTCTCTCAAACTGCACCTAATGGAAATACCTAAATATGCTCAATTTACATTGAGCATTGACTGCATATGGTGCAATACATGACTGCAAATGACATGGTTGCATACTATAAAGACTTCTCCTGGGCTTGGTTCCCCCAGAAATTAATTTTGCCTAGCGTTTCTATAAAGTCTCACATCTTTTTTGAAAGGCAAGTAGCTATTCCCATGCTGCAAGTAATGGGGATTTGTAATGGCATTTAGGGCTGGATTAATTTCTGTGTGCTTTATGATTTGCAGAAGTTTACAGCAGTATTTCCAGACTGCTGCAGGTAAAACTCAGCTCCTTTTCCGTGTAGTTCAAGGGCAAGGCAAACAGTAAAAATAAATATTTCAGCAGCACATTCTACTCCTGAAAAAACAAGTCAAAGATTTTAAAGTATGACAGCACAGGGATTTATTTTGCATGAATACTAAGTATGACTACAGCCTCAAAAAAATTTCTCTAGCTGGGAAACAGCATCGTCAATAGGTCTGTGAGCTTGGAAGGGCACTGTCAAGTTTGCAGATAGCAGGGGGTGCTGCACCACCACACCAAGTTCACAAGCTGGACCACGTCCCCCCAGTGCATCGTCCAACAAGTTCTTCATCCAAATATTTTAGCAGTTGTTTGCTTTTCCCGGTGATTGGGGTGAATCCATTCGCTCCAGATTAGTCAGTAATTTCTGATGAATAGAAAAGTACCAAGGTAGCCGGCGGGGACTTGCCGGCAGCCTTTGTTTGCCCTTTCACACCGAGCTCCTTCTTACCGATGGGTCTGCAGTCAGACTAGAGGAGCGAGGTTGCTCTAAATAGAATGGAGCTGTGGCTGCAAGAAGGTGTTAAATGTAGGTCTGACGCAGTTGGAAAGCTGCTGGTGGCGGTGCTGATGAGCACACAACCAGACGGTCGGGGATGCCCAAGCTGCCTAGGGAGCAGGGCTGGGTGTCCCATGCCCGCTCACTGCAGGCAGCGCTGCGGGCGAGGAGGGGCCGTGCAGTCCCTGCCAGGCTGCGGAGCGAGGCAACCTGGGCGGCTTGGGACTGGTCAAGCTGGCCAAGCTGGCCATTCTTCTGAGAGAAGAACGGGCAATGGGTGCTGTGAGACACGGGGCTCTGGAGAATGCCGCTAAGCAACCGAGGCCAAGAGATGCAGGTATTTCAGCCTAGAGGAGCCCAAATATCCCTCTCATGATTACAGAAGTCGCTTGGAGCCTTACTTGGGAGGACAAGCTTGACCCTCTGCTTCCCTCCTGCTCTGCTCATCCACCCTGCCCTGCCTTGTCCTCCCCTGTGCTCTCACTGGTTGGTGACATTCCCAGGGCTGCCTGAGGAGCATCTCCATGTACATGGCATGAGGTACATCTCATCATCTCATCTCATCTCACACAAGAGGAACAGTCTCGGGCATATTTTGCTGGTAAAGGGATGCACAGAGGCACAAGAGCAGCAATGTAATAAGGCTGCCTGCTCCCGTCTGATGTCTGTTACACAAGTATCTCCCCATGCGATCACAACATCTGCATTGTGGCCCTGATTTCCTCCCAGTCCTGCCCATTGTATGTGAAAAAGCCTCCAGAAAGGAAAGTGTTCAGCTGTGCTATTTGGTAGAAGTGGCTCTACCATGACTGTAGAAAGCCTCACTTCCCCTGCTCCCCAGCCCTTCCCAAAGCTGCAAACATGCTCCTTGCTTTATGCAAAGGAAGGGGGAAGCATTTCCAGGGTGAGTGGTCTCAGCCTGGACTGCAGCTCAGGCCAGCTCTCTCACCTAAGATTTTTAAACCTGCTTAACTAAACCAAGACTGTCTAGGAGTTTCCCTTTAAACCCCTACCTATGTCCAGCCAGACCCCTTCCTGCAGGCACTGAAAATGGAGTTGACTTTTAGACAGGCAAAAAATCATCAGCTCATGCTGGCACAACGTTTTAAAAACTCATTAAGAAAAAGCTAGTAAGTTAAAATATTAGTCTACAGCTCTAATGGGTACTCCAACTGGAACCAGTTGCAGAAGTAATGGGAACTGTTCCCTACTGAATGCACAGCGTGTTCATGGTGCCATGCAGCCCCTGGGTGGGGTTGTCATGTAAGGTTTACGCCATTGTAACTCTCTTTTTCTCTAAAGCAGGTACTCAAGCACCTGTCCAAGCATAGGCACGTGTTTGCCGACAGAGAAACATCCAACCATTCCTATTGTGAAAGGCTGTGTTTCTCTGCAAGCCCTGGGGTGCTCTGGTGCACAGGTGGAGGGGTGCCACAGTGTGGAAAACAAAAGAGCTGTCCAACCATTAGGGAGCAGGAAAAAGAGGGAAGAGAAGACAGAAAGAGGAGGATGTGGGCAGGAAACAAGGCTGCATTGCTGGCTATACTTTGGCGGTTGTGCAACATCGAATGCTAAGTCCTCTCCTTAGGAAGAGAGTCAGCACTTCTTTTGTGGAGACCCACCTGCACCTCCAGTCAAACCTGAATGGCCTCCGGGTGGGCAAAACTTTTCCAAGTGCTGAGCAGAAAGGGCATCGTGCAGGTGACCCACTGCTGCTGGGGACCAAGGTCCCAAATGTCCTCATGTGTTGTCTCAGTTCAGGGCTAAAAATGGTTTTTGTCATTTCTTTGGCTTTATTTATGAGCCTTCGCTGACCAAGTCCCATGCTGCCAGTGTTTGTGTGAGTTACTATGTGTGATTGGTAAGGGGAGAACCAGATGCAATCTGGGACCTGTGCAAACCTTGTTAGCAGAGTATTTGCTTTATTTTTCTCCTCAAGGTTTGCAGAACTAGTTTAACAACTGTTTTTTCCTCTAATTTAAGCATTTGAGGGGGCTTTTTTCTCTTTTTTTTTAGCAGAAGGGACTTGTAAAAAAGCACTTTAAAATGCAATTAGAAGGGTATGTGAGATACATGTTAAAACCGTGTGACCCTCACAACTATCTCTGAGCTCTGTTCTACACTCCTGTTTTACAAACACCGTGTAATTCCCTGAGAGAGCCAACAGACACCTGAAGAGTTGCTCAAGACCGAAACGGATCTGAACAGCAGCAGCGACCCTCAACATATAGCGCTGCCAAGCAGTCAAGGAATGCTGAGGCAAATTAACCGGATTGGTGGCACTGGAAGCAGCTGCCCAGGGAGATCGGGGAGTTCCCCTCTCCAGAGACCTTCAAAACCCATCTGGAGGAGCTCCTGTGTCACCGCTCCAGATGACCCTGCCTTGGCAGGGGGCTGGACTCGATGATGTCGAGATTCCTTCCGACCCTAACGATTCTGTGCGATCTGCAATAGGACCACCAGATCGGGGGGACTTTGATAGTCTTCCCCGCTACCACGCGCCCCCGCCTTCCTCGCTGCGCTCTCCCCTCCCCTTTCACTCGGCGTCCTGGTTTCTTCCCTTCGCACTTTTCATGCTTTTTTTGTTTCTAAAAATCACCGGGGAGCCCCGGGCCCCGGCGCGGTGACATCCCACGCGGGCGTAAGGGCGGGCGGGGTGTAGGGCAGCTCGCGGTCCGACCGCACGGCCGAGGCAACAAAACCGATCCGGCTTTTCCACAACGCCTCCCCCGCCTCCCTCTTGCTTCGGGGGGAACTTGGCTCGGGCGGCTCCGGGAGCGGCGGGGCCGCAGCGCTGCTGCCCGGCCATGTGCGCGGCGCTGC
>VXAX01001922.1:220944-341318 GCA_013399835.1 Leptocoma aspasia
TGTCTTTCGTTGGGCAGTAAGTAACAAGATTTGATAAATTCTGTGCTGGCGAGAGGAACCAATACGGTACAATGCCCGGCAGGGCTGGTGAGCAAGGAGGGGCGCTGGAAGCGGGGTCTGGAGTTTATGGCATTTGAGGCAGTCATTTAACTCGCACTGATGGACTCTGCCATATGTTGAGCTCGGCCTTCTAGACTTCGAGGCACCAGGCTCATAAACGGGAAGAAGCAGTCCTTAGGGACATCATCTATATGAGGGGCAAAAGCGGGTAATTTATTTGTCTTAACCCCATATATCATTCTCTGTTTGGTGCTCAGCCATTGACAACCATTAATGTAAGGAAAAATAACAGAAGTGCTGTTTCTTAGCTAGCTAACAATTGATGCTGCTTACCAGGACCCAGCATTTTGTACTGTGGTGTTATGAAAGTATTATCTATTTTTTAATCTAAATAATTTTATAAGATACATTTGCTGTGCTGTTGAGATGTTGCCTGTTGCAGATGTGGTAGTAGCTAAGGGAAGGTGTAGAGTTGCCGTGCAGAGATGCTTGAGGAGCTCAGCCTTTTGCGTCTGCGTTCTGTACACTGAAGATATTAAGATGCATTAGATGAAGAACTGTGTAATGTAGTCATTTATAGTTGCTTCTCCTAGCGAAGCTGCAATTGAGTGATGATGACGTGATGTTTACTTCCTGAGGAGATTAGGTCCTCTTGGAAAACACTTTGTTCTTGAGCATCCTCATAAAATTAAGCTTTAGCTTGGCTAAAGAAAAACCGGGCATGAATGACCCATGAATTTGGCATAGTTGAGCATATGGTCTTGCTCAGTTCTTGCAGCAGTGAAGACAAAGCTGAGGCTGCTGTTCCTCCATCATTTCTGTGTAGGCTATGTTAGGTATGCAGGAAAGAAAGAAGTCTTCTGGCTTTAGTTGTGACAGAGTGAGAAGTAAATCACAATAGGCTTGCTGATTTAAGAGGTTAAAAGTCAGATGAGCTGGTCTCTGAGTACAAGTGGTGCATTGACTGGTTTGCATGGTTTTCCCCTCTGAGCTTGAGGACTGCAGCAGCATCTGATGCATCAGTGACTACTCAAGCTGAACAGAAGGACTGGGTTCCTCAAACAGGTTTTAAGACCAAAATTTGGTTACAGGCCCGACCCTGATGCTTACTCTTTTGTTTCCACGTGGACTTGGGCTTTACCCGACCCCTGTTGGGCTTGGGCCCTGTGGCCACATTTGAAAACCACCTTTTCCATTTGTTGTGGTGAGGAGGAAAAGAGGCTTCCCTAAGTCCCTGCTGATATGGTGAGGGACCCTTTCAGCACCTCTTTTATGGAATGTTGGCACTGGTCTGCAGTGGCTGGTCATGGCTCTTCCCTGAATGCCCAAAGAGTCAAGGATTGCCCATCCAGCCACAATCCTCTGTGGTGTTTGTGAGGTCCTGAAGGCACATCAACATCGTTGCCCTCCTGGGTGACTGCTGGGATGGTGAGGGGCGTCAGCGGGGAAGCCAGCATCAATTCCTGAGATCTGAAAAATTGCTACATCTGTTAGCATTTGGCTGCCCTTTGTTAGAGAGATGCTTAAACTTGCAAGAGGTTTATTGCTTGTTGATCAAGTTTCACTTAAAAAAAAATGGTCTGATCTGCTGCTACAAGGAGGTTTCCATGTTCTCGTTCTTGCAAGAATAGACTTTCTTGATTAAACCCTTGATGAAGGTTGTTGCCCAGTGTTCATGTATCACAGCAGTGGTGATGTGGTGATGAGGGTGTAGTAACAGGAAGAACTTCCTTGCCTTTGAGTGGATAATAAATGTTGTTTGATAGGGAGTATCCAAGTGTTGCTTCATTCCCGTGTTTGAAGATGGGTCTTGATGAAGACTTGGGGAATAGTATTGTTCTGGCCTCTTGATTTTGTTTTTTCTGCTTGTTTTTGGAGGGAGGGTGGCACCAATGAGGATTTCACCTGCAGAAGTGAAAAATACAGGGAAGGAACTGTACACATTCCTCTGCCAAAGCACCTCCCTCCCACTGCTCTCAGCAGGAAAATGGATTAGGTTGCCCTGTCTGCCAGCCCTTTAGCCTGTTCCTGGCGGGTTACCAACGCTGTCTGATGGATGTTTTTCTCTTTCTGTCATGGCTTTACACTATTATCTTATTTTCCATGCATCATCAACTGCCTGCCTGTGACAGAGCAGTTTTGAGCATTCCTTGCTGCCTGCAGAATTTGAGGATGAAAGTTGGGTGGATTGGTAACCATTCAGCCATCCGGTTGCCTGCGCATGCTTTTGTTCCAGGAGCATGTAGCAAATAAAGACATCACGTTAAGGGGTGAGGGAGGGGAAACAAAGCATTTTAATATTTGTAGTTGCTTTCTAGGCCTTTCACAGCATCGCTTTGTCTACGTGAACTGCATGAATTTGCATGCTGGAGCGCAGCCGCCCAGGGCCCCCGCGCCTCCACCCCGCTTGGTAGTTCTACCTTCTGTTTCCTCTTGCTTCCCTTTCATTGTTTGTGCTTCTCGTGTACCCCCTCCCAGCTTCCCTCTTATACATATTTGTGCTTTTCCTTTTTTCCCCTCCCATGGTGCCTGTGGGCTTTTGATTCCGGCTTCCTCTGGAGCCTGCAGAGCTGTTTGGGGATGGCTCACCTACTGCTCTCACTCCGTGGCCGAGCCCGAAGGGTGCCCGGAGCGCTGCGGTTGGTGACGGTGTGCGTGGGCTCCTGTGCTGGGGCTGAGCGGGAGCTGCCTGTATCTAGCATGCTGACTGTCTTCCACTGGTCTGCTGCTTCCTCCAGCATTTCAGTGTTTCTTCCTGGATTCCCTTTTTAGCTCTGAGGCCAGCTGGTTTTCCCAGTCGGATGTGGTGGCTGTATTCCCTTGTGCCCATTTCTTCTTTCTTGTTGGAGGTGGTGTGAAGTGTGGGGTAACCATGGGGCACCTACTGACCTTGCTCTCCTTCTTCTTGCCCTTAACCTGCCTTTTATAGCAAATGTCCCTGGGATGGGCAGCTGGATTTTTCTTTGAAAACCAGTGGGATTTTGACATGGAAAATCTTGAATGTGAGAGACTTGATTAGAGCATTTGTGGTTTTTATAGACCCCTTGTAATTTTGTGGTTTTGCATGTTTGTTTGCAACTTGTTAATACTTACTTAAATAAAATGCTTGGGAGAGAAGCTCCTTTATGAAAGACTTGACACCCAAGCCATTCACCACTAAAGGCTGAAAAAGCTCCAGATATTGACAGCCAGGTTGTAGCAGTTCAGTGCAAAGCTGAAAGGCAGTTAGTTATGTTTTATGTTTGCTGAAGAGGAGAGGAAAGAGGACAAGGAAAAGCACAGTAAGGGTATCAGGCCAGCTGTTTCCACAAGTGTATGAAAGAACCACAAATTGTTGTTCATGGCCTACACCACTTAAAAGAGGTATCAGAGAGTCATAGTTGCCTGTTTCTGTCTGTCAGAAACCATGTAGGTGGTTCCTGGGAGCATCTGAAGGCAGGGGCAGGCAGTTGGGTACCTGCAGAGCACTTTCCCTTCAGGCCCTTCAGTTTGGAGGGAGGAATTACCTTAAAATGACATAACGAAGGTTAAGCTGTAGTTCTCATTATCACGACTGAAAATGACAGTAAGTCATCAAAGTCAGTGTATACCAAACTTTATTTTGGTGCCAGTGCAGTGTTTGACTGATGTGATGGGTTTTCTACTGTTCCTGTGTGTCACATGTAGGGGATGAGCGAGCTCAGTGAGTTTCCTTAGAGGAGCACCTTGTGAAAGTTTCAGTTTGCTTGCAGATACTAAGGAGATTACAATAACTTCTTGTTTCACTTTACTATGACAGTGTTTCAGGTGCTTGAATTTTAGAGAAAGATACCGCAGTGTTTACTGTATCATGGTTGTTACAGATACCGGACAAATACAGAGCTGCTGCCCGAGTTTTCACTTACAAGGCTCTGCTCGAGTCTGAAAGATGGTTTTTTCCTTCTCCCAAGTAGTACCAGCCTGTCTTCAGTTTCTGTTCTTCAGTGCAGCTCAGGGGCTAGTAAGGTTAATTGTTCTACTGGTTTTGAAAGCTAAGGAAGACCTTGATCTTACATGTATTCATCAGAGATACATGGCACTGCAGTGTGTCATTAACGATCCCATCAGCTGTGCACAAATTAAATGTACAGAGTCACCTACTTCAAAGCAGGGTTTGTCTGAAGACACACAATTTGTGTGACTTGGGGTGGGAATTGTGTTCCTCTTTGGGCTTTTAAAAGGCTTCTCCAGACTCCCAGCTGAACTTCTGGATGGTGCTGATATGACTTGGGGCTGGATGGCCATGCAGATTATGCAGTAGCTGTCAGCTCAGGCTCTTGAGACTTGTGTGACACAAGAGGGGCGCTTTCAAGGGCTTTCCAGCACAAGATAAGAACCTGACCCATATTCAGGAGAAGGTTTGGAGGAAGGGGATTTTTTTCTTTTCACAGATAGACTGCATTTTAACTTTCAGGAGGTGTTCCCTTCAATCCCCCTGTAGTTTGAGAATGCTAGGGTTTTGTGTTGTTTGGATGTTTTTTGGTTTTTTTTTTTTTTGTTTTTTTTTTTTGTAAATCCTCACTTTAAACCTATGTGCACATGTAGCCTGGATCACACTGAGGAGTGAAGATAGGAGAAAGCTGGACATGGGGGTTCTGTGTGTGATCAGAGTTGAGGGTGAGTTTTAAATTTTTAAATTTTTTGCACAGTTGAGATGTGCTGTGGCTGCACTGTAGATTGTGAAGTTTGATTCATTGTTCCTTGGTGAAAAGTGAAGAGGAGAGATGGTAAGGTGGTTAGTGTTAAGGGTGAGCACAGTGTAATGACAAAGACCCAGGTTTCTGATGCCTGGCAGATGCTAAGCCATTTAAAGGAGGAACTAAGCCATTTAAGATGAGGATAGCTTGCTATCTGGCTGTGGCAGAGGAGCTGTTTCTGGGGAAGGTGGATAAGGAGTCTTCTAGTTCTCCTTGGTATTGTACTGAGGTCCTAGAAGTACAGAAAGAGCTTGGAGAAGCTGGAAAACATGATGGGTTTGTATCATGCCATCCTGGTGGAGTCTCACAGCAAGGCTTAGCAAGGTCTCTAGAGGAGATGGCTCGGTCTTCATGTGGGCCAGGTTCTTGGACCTCTAGGTAGATCTGTGCTGAAGAGCTTTGTGGTGTACAGCAGATCCTGGACAATTAGCATGGTGTCTCCAACCTCTGGGCAGGCATACAGAAAGATTGTCAAGTCCTCAAAGTCAGTCTCGTTCCAGATTTGGTTATGTTATGGTGGGGGCTGTGCTGCTTCTCTTGTATGAGCTGCTTGTGAAAAAGATGGAATTTCAGATGTGTCTGGTAGCTTTTGGCAAGATCTGTATTAGCCATAAGGTCATTATTTTAGACACAATAATGTTAATTATTAGTATTAATGTTAGCATTAACCATATTTGCTGCCATTGTGTGGTTGTCATTTTTCCTCACTTCATGAAGCTCAGGTATTCAGAAATCCTGCTGCCTGTCCCATTTAGTAGGCAGGTAGGGCTGTCTGATCTGCTTAAGCATCTGAAGCCTGTAGAAAGATGTTTTGTGTTTACAGGTATTTTTTTTTTTCCAGTATGTAGTGAAAATAGGTAAAGTCAAAGCTGGTGGCTTGGGGCCTGTTCCGTGATATGCTTACGTGGGAAACATGTAGGAGGGGTGGTGGAAAGTACAGTCTTTTAATTTTAAAAGATTTTTTCCCTGCTACCTTTTCATTGCTAAGGTCTGTAGTTCATGTCTTGTCGAACCATCACCTGCAGAAGCAGAAGCTGGGAAAACTCACCAGCTGTTCCTGGCAGGATGACTGTGACCTCCTCTTGAAAAATGTTAATCACCCTAAAGTTGTCCCTGGTTTCATCAGCAGGGGTTGAGTGGCTGTAACACACTTCATTTTGAGTTGTACCTAAAGCTTTCCTGGAGATCTTGGCCAGTTCAGAGTAGCTACCTCCTTGTTTTAAATGGATTTCCTGCAGGGAGCTCATTGAACCAACACTTGAGTTCATTTCTGTAGACAGCTCGAAGTGGTTTGTGGTGAACTGCAAGCTGACACAGTTCAGCTGCATGTCTTGAAAATTACCTGAGTGCAGCAACTCAGCTAAGATGATGTGTTCAGAGCTTCTGCTCTCTCTGCTTTCTGTACTTGCTGCTAATCAGTGATAAGATCTGGCTTTGGGACCTCCTGTGCCAGTTGGAATGTGGTGCTTTGCCTTTGCTTTTGGCACTGACAGGCGATCTGCATTTCAAGGCATTCTGCATCCTATTTCCTCAGGTACTGGCTATTGAAATTTACTGATGGGGCAGAAAATTTGAAAGTGGAGGAAATAGTCTTCCTGTAGTTTGAGGGCAATTGATGGCTTTAGATTGAAATTCTGTGTGCAAGTAGGTTTTGTATAGAGGCACTTGCATAAATGGAAAATGAGTCTGTTCAGTCAGCATTTGGGAAGAAGCAGCAGAGTAGCCAAGTCAAGTTACCATCTGTCTTTTGTGAGAGGAGCTGAAACCTCAGATGGGATGTCCATCAACCACTTTACTTCACTCATAAAGGACTTGTAGGAATTTTAGATTTCTGAATTGGTTTTGCAAACAAGTCACGTGAGAATCCATCTGGGATGGAGTTAAAAGTGGTACATATGTCCAGTGTAGTGTGTTGCAGTTCTGAGATTCTTACACAGTATTTTCTCTCTTTGTCAGGCTGATTCGGAGGAGGATGTGGAAGAGCATCCACAAGAGCAAAGGTAAGCTAAACTCAAATGGAAGCAAGAATATTGAAGTTCATTTTGGTTTTTGCTTTAGGAAATACCAAAATGTAATGGGGCAGACTACTAAAAAATTACTTTTTTCTCCTGCATGTTAAATAGCTTTTTATTATTTGTGGCTTATGATTTTATCAGCTTAATGTTAATACTGATTTATTAGCAAAACCAAAAAACCTGTGCTCAGTGTATGCAAGCACAAAATACCTTCTTGCATCTCTTTCTCCTAATCCTGTCTCTAAGATGAATTTGCTTCTCATTGCTTTCACACAAAAAAAAATGTTTATTAATTGCTTTGTTGTATATTTTGTAATTAAGTTAAGGCAGTTTTCTGTTGCAAAATTTATAAATGTAAGTAGTCTTGGAGTGTTAATTTGCACCAAGGCAAGGAAAGAGATGAGGGAGATTTAAAGCCAAAGGTTTATTAATGCGTTGCTGTGGAACAATAAATATTCTGCCCTTATGTCTTGAAATCAGATAAATAACAAAGCTATTCAAAACTCTAGCCACAACTCTGCTGTTTCTGTTAATATCAGGCCTTCTGTTTTGAAGGATAAATAGCATCACAGATTATTTTTTAAATATGCATTTTGTTTCCTCTGAGAATCCAGGTTAAAATGCTTGGACCAGTGAAACACTTCCTTCCTTTGGT
Organism: Leptocoma aspasia; assembly: GCA_013399835.1. Lineage (NCBI taxonomy): Eukaryota > Metazoa > Chordata > Aves > Passeriformes > Nectariniidae > Leptocoma > Leptocoma aspasia. The sequence goes on from VXAX01001922.1 coordinate 228,390, forward strand.
ATGTGCTAATGTGGTTACAGCTTTCAGTGCCATGCCAGCCAGAAAGATCACGAGACTTAAAATAAACACGTGTAACAGCACCATTTTCTGATGGCAGCAGTTAGCCACAAATGCTTTTCTCATTTATCTCCAGTCTTTGCCCTTAGCTTAGGTTTGAGAGCAAATAGATCTGATAAAACACAAGCCTTGGGAGGTGGCAGAAGGAGTAAGCCTGGGGGGGTGGGAACAGGATAGTTATGATGGGTCTGTCCTGCACTGCAACGCTTCTTCACTTGGCTTTTCCCTCTCTGCCCCATTGGGAGCCTTCTCATCTGAGCCCAGCATCACATTAAGGCTCCTGTGCCTCATCTCTGTGGGAATTACAGAGATGGTTTGGGAACAGGATGTGAGAATTACTGTGGCTGCTGACAGCTGGTGCTGATTACTTGTGCTTGCCTAAGTGCCCCAATTCCTACCTGCAGAGGGGATATTTTTTTTCTGTGTCCCCTTGTGAAAAGAAGGGCAAACTACTGAAAGCTGCATTTCCCTGCACAAATACAGAAGTTTCTAGTTTTTTCATCTGGGAGCTATTATGCTTTGGATGCAGAATTTTTACTATGTAACTTTATTACCTGCATGCTTGCTTTATTGAGAGGTAGTCAGAAGGCAGCAGTCTCTAATGTTGTGCTTAAGATTGTTTCTGATTGTTTCCTTAGTAGTCAGAGAGATGTAATTTAGGTGGAAAAAAAAATCTCTACTTGCCTATTTTTCTCTGGAGGTGGATGGGGTAATTGGCTACTATGGCAATAATAAAAATATTATTGAAAATAATTAGTTCTTGAGACTCAGAGAGGAAAAAGTGATTTGACCGGAGGTTTTTTTAGGTCATTCAGGTGCTTAATTTTTTTTCTAGTAATTATTCATTTTCAAAAATGGATTTGCTTTTGAGAGTGAAGTCTGTAGAGGTTTCACTTTCATGGTGGAAACATCCTTCTATTGTCATACTGAAATGCTTCAGGAAACTTGCCTAAACAGATCCTGGCTTGTGTGCATCTTCTAAACTGTTCTGGTTTGCTGCTGTGTCTAAACACATACACAGACCTGTGTGTGCTCTATATACTGAGGAATATTATAGTGTAGACTTCATGAAGAAGAGCCAGCAAAGGTGCATTGGAAAGATATTAATTTATTCATTTATTTCTGGATTAATTTTCATTCCCTTGGCTTACATTACTATATGGTGAAATCATGGGGATTTCCTTTTCCTGTAGCAGCAAAACCTGAAGCTTGCAGCATCTTCATCTCATTGTCTGACTGCATGCCCTGGGGAAATCAGCTGAAGCTACTGTAACTTGATGTGAAGTCCCAAGAAGCAAAGCACCTTAATGTAGGGGATAAGCAGAAGTTAAAGGAGATAGAGAAATCAGAAATTTCCCCAGAGATGAGGGAAGTATAGGGAGTTCATCATCTTGGGGCATAAAGGAGAAGGTCTCTCTCCAAAACATTGTTTTATTCAGTTTTTCATTCTAGGTTAGTGGGTTCCCTGGGAGCTTGCTCACCTACTTTGAAAAAACCAAACCCAACAAAAGCAGTAAAGTATTAACAGTCTTCCAACAGACTTCCTGTGCATGTGCATCATAAGATCTTCCTTTTGGGGTGGTCGTCTTGGTTTGCTGTTCTTGTGGCAAGTGCACAAGGGAGATTGATGTGGTCTTACAGTTTCTGCCTTAATTTTAGCTTTAACAAATAGAGAAATTTGCATGGAGGTAAAAGACATTGTCAAAATAGTAATTTTTGTGAAGAGCTATTTCAGAGGTGAATGAGAAATTATTGATTTGTAGGTCCATGGGTTTGCAGCTGACCTGAATGAGGAGGATCATAATCAACTCCTTAATTTCCACCCTACAATTCCTGCTATTCTGATTGCTTGGATGCTTCCACAGGTTGCTTCATGCTGTTTTGTGTCTCTCTGGATCAGATTCTGAAATAAGAAATGCAGCACAGTAGACGCTTGAGTACTGCTTCAGGTCACAGACTTCGACAGAATTAAAGTCATGTGTATTTGGACTAGCCTATTAAAAAGCTTCCATTTTCCTTAAAAACCTTTTCTTACATTTGAAAGCCAGGAGTAAAAAGATGCCTTTCATAACAGTCAATGACAGGTGTTGACAAGAAAAGATTTTGTTGTTGTGTTTGGAGGGTTTGTTGTTGTTGTTATTGTTTTGGGTTTTTTGGGGTTTTTTTTGTACTCCTGCCCCTTCATCCTGGTGATTTTGGTTGCCACAACTGGTAGTAACAAATTTTGAAGGTTTAGGTGCTTGCTAAAGCAGCATGATGAGTCAGGACCCAAGGGAATGGCCTGAAGTTGTGTTGGGAGGTTTAGGTTGGGTATTAGAAAAAAGGTTTTTCACCTTTTCTTGTTGTGTACTGAAACAGGCTCCCCAGGGAAGTGGTCAGACCTCCAAGCCTGGCAGAGTTCAAGAGGCATTTGGACAACACTCTCAGGCCCAGGGTGTGACTCTTGGGGCTGGTTCTGTGCAGGGCCAGGAGCTGGACTTGATGATCCTTGTGGGTCCCTTCCAACATGGCATATTCTGTGATCCTGTGAAATGCAGAAGTCTGGCACAAATAAAGAGGTAGTACTGTCAGGTGATGTGCACAAATGATGCTATCAAAACTTCTAGCTTTCTACTTCAAGGAAGTAGTCATTGTACTACAAAAAAAAAAAAGTAATTTAATGTATGTGACGCTTGAGTCATACACATTGGGTTTTGAGGACTTCTGGAGAAGGATCTTTGAGGATGCAGTTTTGCAGCTGGCACATTAAGGAACATTTGCACCAGAATAAACTGCTGTACTCAAGATGTGAAGCATGCGTTCTTAATATGTGATGCACAATGATTGTCTGTGAGAAGGGAAATCCATAAAATACTAGAAGTATGGAATGAAATTAGCCAGGAAGAGGACATTTTCCAGCCTTTTCCTATGGCATGGCATATTTTGCTTAGAGTAGGTAGTATCAACTGCTAGGAAAATTCTGAGTGTGATGCAGTTGGTTCATTTGCCTTTGATCTGTGGAGAGCGTTTGACCCTGTGGGCTGGAGCTGCTTGGGGCGGTAGATGGTATCAGCTCCCAGTGGGCTCTGCTAGGGTGTCATGCAGCCTGGGAGTGACAGCTGATGCCCAGCACTTTGACCTCTCCTGATTGCTTGGTGGAATTACTCCTAATCCTGTTGTTTTTGCTGTGTCTGTGAAATAGTGCTCCAGATGTGGAGGAGAAATTGAAGGTAGAGGTAGCAAGGGAATAGTTTACTAGCTGCCTGAGAGAGAGCAAAGCAGTTGAGGTGCACAGACTGCAGAATTGCTAGAGGGTTTAGGGAATACTTAAGAGATGTAGTTACAATGTTTGCTTCGGGAAGAATCCAGAGTGGCAGTGGGAGAATGAGCCTGCTTCGCACTGCGAGGCTGTACGCTGCATTTCCTCCCTGGCCACAGCTTCGTCCCTAGTCAAGAGGCACAAATGAGGTCTGGCACTGTGGATGGAGTATTAAGACACTTCAGAGGTGACTCATCCTTCCAAAAAGCTTGTGATCCTAGTGCCATAATTTTTGACAGTCCAGTTGGAAAGTAGTGGCATGGGACTAGCGGTATGCCTGTGTACCAGAAAACTAGCCTGGGTGGTAGCTAAGGCAGGAAAAGAAACATTGAAAAATAGGTTAGGATCAACCAGACTTTCTTTTTCCTTCTGCTTTTTTAACTGAAATTAATAAAAATTGATTTTGTGCCAGCAGAAATGTCTGAATATTAAAAAGAAGTTTTGTGTTGTATTTATTTTTTAAATATCTTTTATTAAAATCAAAGTGAGTATCCATTGAGAAGGTGTTTCAAACTGAAAAGCTGAAATGTAGTTCTGAGTGTCAGTGAGTGCTTAAGCTGTCTGAAAGGAACCATCTTAGTATTTTCAACCTAAGCTTGTATGTAGTACCACTGATCATTTAAATTGTCATTAAACTTACCCCAAAAGTAAATGACTACATGAGGTCATTACTACAGTAACTACATGAAGACCTTTCCTAGAATATATGCTTGGTCTTAACTTGTAATAGCGAAAGCTGCTTTTATTAAGGTTTTTGTGGTTTTAAAAATGTGTGTTTTACCAAAAAAAAAAAAGCAAAAATCCATGTGTCTATTAAAAAAGAAAAGAAAAAGCTGAGTTTCATGGGAAAAAGCTTTTTAGTCCCATTACTGTACTTGCATAAGGTAGCAATTTCTGCAGTATGTATGGAATGTATGTGTTTAGTGGTTAGCACTAAAACCTTCTTCAGTATTGGCTAACTTTTGTTTTTAATTGATAAGTCATGGCTGTTGTGCCCCACTTCCACTTTGTCTAGATCATCAAGGGATTACTAATATTAAGTTTTACTGGATGCCTAAAGAAATTAAATTTACTTTACATAATCCTTAGAAGTAAAGGAGGAGAATTGCAATGGACACACCTACCTGTAACACTTGGGTGAAAATCCCTAAGGAAACACCTGTAGGGAACACAGGATATTGTGAAACTGGACTAAAAGCAGCTTACTGAAAAGAATTGCAAGAGGTCAATGAAATTGGAGGTTCTCTTGTAAATGAAGAAACAGATAGTTCCTTCCAAAATAATCAGTGTTGCTCTTCCTCTCCTTCCTTATGCTTCTGCCAGGCACTGCTAGGGTGGCAGAAGCATAAGGAAGGAACTCCTGCTGCTTTAATTGTTTATCTCTGTTTTATGTGGCAGTAGATTCACTGATGAACTTTGCCTTGCTGAACTTTGTATTAGATGCTGTTAGGGACAGCTCTATCTCTGTGTGCATTGCTTCTTCCAAAATACTGCTCCTTTTACAAAATTATGTTGCTTGCCTGATGATACAGGGGGTAAAAAATGTGTTTTGTTTTTTTCCCTGGGACATTGCATGGCAGTGCTGTGTGCTAACAAATGTTTGTTTCTTTATTTCTAAATTGCTTTCAGACATTTCATAAATTAGAGAAGTTGCCTAGGCCAGCTGTACAGTGTTTCACACCAAACTGAGGAGGTGGGAGGTGATGCTGTGGCTTTCTAGGATCATGAGATAAAGGCAAATGAAAGTCTTGTACTTGTTTGCAAAGAGCTGTCAAACTTTTGTCCTCAGCATAGGTCCTACTCGACCTTGATGGAAATACTTTAAAGGTGATGTGTGGCCATATTTAATTGCTCTCAGACTTGCTGCTGCAGTCCCACTCATCGCCAAAATCTTGTCTGTTTGCATTGAACAAACTCTGCTGGAATGTGTATATTTCTCTCACTTTTGTGCACCCTCTTGGGCTGGAGGATGTTCATGGTTGGACCAGAGACTCTTTGATCTGTGTCAGCTCATATGCTACCTAAAATGGACTTTCTCGTCTCTGGGTGACAACTTGACTTTGAGAAATGAAGGCAGTCTTGGTATGGTAGCTGCCAGTTAGCACTTCTGTGTTCATATGGCTCATGGTGCCTTGAAAAGCCACACAGGCTTCTATGGAAACACCAGTTTCTATACTGGTAAAAATAGCAGGCTGGGGCTGTGGGGTCATTGTTTGCACAGGGGTTAGTGTGTATGGAGAAATCATGTTTGTGGATATGTGCTACTGGAGGAAACTTTCTCATATGTAATGACCTATTTTAAAAGGACAAATAAAGTATGCTTTACATTTTGGTGCCCTATATAGTTCTTTCTTTGTCTTCCTCTGTTAATATTTTCTTCACTTTCTGTTCTCTGTATCTTCTGCAGATCTCTTGCATACTGTCTTATGGCATCTCTACTTTTTTTTTAGCTTCTGTCTGGGCCATGCCTGAAATGGTTGTAGTTTCTGTACTGCCAGAGGAAGAGTATATCTTGTACTCTGTTGCCTGGTGCTGTCCCCTGCTTTGTGCAGCCCTACAAGTTCTCTGGATTAGAAGAACTTGTTTTATTGCCAGGTTAACATTTACTTGTGATCATTCTCTGGTTGGTTTCCCTATTGCTCTCTGGCAGCATCAGCTGAAAATGTGCACGGAAGTTCTCCCTCAGTGTCTACAGCCTGTTGTGTGGGACGGATGCCCTGTGTCACCTGCAGGATGTCATCTCTGTTCTGCTTGTCTCACATTGCTCCCAGTGAGCCCCACCTGTGCTGGTGTGGCACTGGTCCGGACCTTGTGGCATCTTTTTGCTCTTTCCTCAGTCCTTCAAACCTGCCTCTTCCTGCCCCTGTCTTTTGGCCTGCTGTGGGAGTGAGTGGTTGTATGGTGGTACCTGTGCCAGGGCTGACCCTGCTCCCTTATCCACAGTGCAGGAGGAGCTGGGGAGGAGCCCAGCCAGGTCTGGTGTTCTGCTCACTGTTGGTGGGATAGATGAGCAGGCCAGTCCTCAGAAATGTGGGGCTGAGAAGGACAGCGTCTTCTGTGTTAGGAGTCCGTGGCTGTGGGGTAGGAGTGGGGTAAAGCATTTGCACTGGGATGATGGATAGCCTGTGAGACAGCTCGTGGGTTTTGGGTGGATGGTGTGGCGAATCACACACTGGCAGCACTGTGTGAACAGTTGCAAGCTGGTGCACACACGTGTACATCATTTATTGTGCCTTTTTTTTTTTTTTTTGGNAAACTCCCCATAGCCTGTGCTTTGGGACAGAGCCCACCCAGAACGCATGCCCTTTAGAGTTAGGACAAGCCTGGTCTGAGCAGGTGGGACAAGGGCATATGGTGTCTTATTTCCCATTGTGTTTGGTTCAGTACTGGCTGCAGAGCTGTGTGAGGGCAGAGACAGATCTTGTGGCACAGCCTGTTGGTGTAGTCATTCAGCAAACACACGGGAAGGTGAGCTTTTAATGCCAGGCCAGTCACATGCTGCAAGGGCTGTGCAGGTCTGCTTGGGAACATGGCCTTTTTCTTGTTAAACTTAACCTGCCTTGTTTTGAAAAAGGGGACGTTGGGACACGTTTTGTGTATTTAAAAAAAGAGGGGGAAAAAAACCAAAGAAAAGCAAAAGTAAACAGCTGCTATAGTGTGTTTGTCCAAGTTCATTTGTAAACTTTGTGTCCCCCTAGCCTGTACTGGCTGCTTCTGTAATATAAGTAGTTCAGAATAGGAACTTTCTTCTTATGCTTCTACTTTTACATTTTAATATGCTAGCAATGGATTTCAGATGTCTGTTAATCTCAGGCTAATCCTTCTGATTTGTGGGCAGTGGGCCACAAAGGATTTAGCTTTTGGCCTGTGCGTTTATTATTAATAAATTATTTTCACCTCCATATTAGCTGTTTCTTAGTTGCCCATAAGAGGACTTAATTTGCAGTAATTTTACCATTTTGCAGCTAAACAATAGACATCTGGAATAGTAGACCAGTGTCAGCAGTCTGAAAATTGACACAGTGTAAGATTTTAGCTTCACAGGTTTTCTGCTCTTGCAGATTGGCAAATTGTGACAAAATAGAAAAAAAAAGCCTAAACAACAGTGTGCTCACTTGTAGGAATTTTTAGAGTCTGCTTCTGAATGATCAGCCCCAGTACTCTGGTTTGATTATTCTAAGCAGAGCATAAAGGGTCCTGAAATCTAATGTAGTGTAGTGAAGAGTCCTTATCTAATGTAGTGTAATAAAGAGCTATAGATACAGCTGTTACCTGGCTCTCATCTTCGTAGGTACCCAAAGGTGACACAAACCTAGCTTTTAATGACTCACATATTTTTATTTGACGAGGAAAGGTCCTCTAGGAAAGCTGTGCTCCTGCCCTGGCAGTGGCTCTGACTGCATGACTTGTGGGCAAGTAGGTGAAGGAGCCTTTTCAGCAGTTTTGGTGTTTGGCATAGTAACATAAGTAAAAAAGATGAACAGGGAAACAACATCAACTCCACTTGTAGTTCAGTACTGGTTATAAATTCAAATCCAAGTTTTAAAAAACATCTTAGTTGCGTTGTCTTAGACATAATTCTTTATCCACTTTCTTCAGTATGTGCCTTGGGAAGAGACTTTTTCTTTTTGGTGTTATTGCAAAATGACCAACTCCCTTCTTCATCAGGACAGAAGGGCCCTGTCCACTTCAGGGAGGGGAATGGTATATATCAAATATTATACTTGCATGTGACAGCGGTGTGAATTAACTCTTTCGCAGAGTTCTGAGTACTCACCGCAAATATTTGCTTTGTATTTGTACTAGTGTTTGTGTTCATCAAATAAGCTAATCACCTGGGAGTAACATGTGATCAGTATGAATAATTCAGGTGTCTGCTTGCTGTCTCAGGGGTCTACATTCTATGTTATGTTCAGGCTGCCAACTGAGATAAGGAAGATAGAGGACAAAGCTGGTGGTGTTGTCACCACCTTAATTCTTTAATTAATTCTTTATTTCTTTCTCTCTGTTAATTCTTCTCCACCTCCTGTACCCAAAGTGGTGTACAAATAAAGCTGAAGGTTTTTTGTGTGTGTGTGTGTCTTAGTAACTTTTAGAAATAGCAATGGAAATATAATTAGACAAGGATAACTCAGGATATTTTTGTGTGTGTGCAAAACAGACCTTACTTTCTGTGGGACAGTTGGACTTTATATAAACATGGGAGTTTCTCACAGACAGTGAAGAAGTTTTTTTTTTTGCTCAGAATTATGAGGAAAAGAAGAAGGAAAATTAATTTCTTAGAGGAAGGTGAGAAGTAGGCCCCTGTTCTTATTTTTACTGAAGTTGTCATCTTCCATGTCTGCTTCAAGATACTGTTGCAGAGCTCTAGCTATTTGTTTACCATCTGACCCACCTGCATACCAGAGCTCTGCTGATGACAAAATGAAGAAATTTGGAGTCCAAAATAATGCTTTTACTGCCTGATAAAAGCCAACTTCAGCTTTAAAACTTTGTGAAGACACGTGAAGAAGCTGTAGAGACTTAGAAATAAAAATGAGAAAGTTGAGATGGTGTATCCTGTTCAGTGTTGTCAAACGTTGACTCTGGTTCATTGTTTTGTTGTGTTTCCAGAGTTGGATTTTATGAGACAGAAAAAGTTCTGTTTAAAATGTTTGTCTTCAGCAGCATGTTCTGTAAGGAAATATGAGAAATGCGGAAAACAACTCAATATTTATTAAGCCTAAAACTGTTTTTCTGGCCAATGTGATGGTGCCAAAAGCAGTAACATAGTTGCACTTGCATTATGAAAGAACTCATTTCCTTTGCAGTAGTAAGATTTGAAACTGGTCTGGCCTTTGGAGACACTTGCACATCAATAGCATGGTAATTTGACACACATGAAAACGCTTGGGAAGACTTTCAGAAGCCTGAAATTTAAAAATATACATATATGTGTGTGTGTGTGTATATGTGAAAAAACAGTGACCTCAAGCCCAAATTGTTCTGGCATAGATTTTTCCTAACTCTATTGAATGTATAAATCAGTATATATTGCTTTCCAGTTTTTTAAATTGCTATTCATTATTTTAATGTTTCTCTCTGGATTCTGTTTATTTTTTTTTTTTTGAGAGAGTGAAGTAGGTTGTTACATACATATGCACCTCCCAAAACAAAAAGTTAACTTTGAATTGGATAGGCAGTCTCAGCTTTACAAAGTAGATAGAGATAAATGATGACTATCTGCCTTGTTGGTAGTACAATTACATTTATCTCCTAAGGAGAATTTCCCAGCTTATTTTAGTGGTGTGAATGCTGGTATCTGATCTAATACAGAGTTAATAATCTCTCTTTTTTACTGTTCTTTGTTGTTCTCTGAGACCCCTGAATTCTGCCATGTTCTTACAGCCTCTTTCCTCTCCTGAATTAATGGGGGGCTTGATGGAAAAGCTTTTGCAGGTCCCAGGAGAGGATCCAAAAGGGAATTGTTATAGAGGCTCAGATTTCTAGGAGTTCTAGGGACTGGCTTTGAGTCACTGTGAGTGCTGCTGTTGACTCCTGCACACTTCTTTCAGAGCTGACAATGGCTGTCAAGCAGTGAATCCAAATGTTAGTACTTAACACTTTTTAAAGTTTGTTGGTGCACTGAGGTCTGACCTTTCTTGTGAAGCTGCTTCAATTATTTCTGTGATTTCTGGTTATTATCAAAATCAAATTGAAAAGAAAAGATCATCTGGTATCCTGCTGGTATTCTTTTTCTGGTGAGTGTTTCCACAGAGCTCCTCTGTGGGCAGCATGTGGGGTTGGTGACATGAGGCAACTCTTTGCAGTCCTTCAGCTGCAGCTATTTGTTTCTTATCAGTGAGGACAGAAACAGGTTCAGCAGCCGTGTGTGGGACCAAAATTAGGTTCATACATGTACAGGTGTATGCACTTTAATGCCATCTCCTGGCATTTGTTGGAGCAGTGTGTTGTGCTGCCATTGGGAATACACTTGGAACAAAGTGGGACTTTGGAGACTTCTTTGACTCTGAGCCAGCAGTCTCAGTATGATGTGTTTAGCACTGGAGAGAGAAAAAACGGATGCATGCTTGTTTTTTTATTATTTGTGAGGAGAATCCTTTGAATGGCTTCCAAGGTCTTGAGGTTCCTGCATGTTGTGCTGCCTTTTAACTCCGTGGCTGTAGCGCACTTGGACGAGAGGTGCAGTTTACACAAGAATTGAAATCGCACGTGCACCGGATTTTTTCTCGGACTTCCTCGCTGCTTGTGCCAGTGTGCCAAAGTGCACTGTGTTCTCAAGGCTTTTCTGGGTGGGAATGTGTAAAAGCTGTCAATTACTCCTCTGTTCCAGGCCGGCTGTTTTATAAACAGGTGTGGTCTATGGGGACATTTTCCTCGTTTAAAACCCATCATCTTCACTTACACTTTAGTGTTAGCTGCTGTCGTTGCACAACACAGCTGAATCCTGAGAGAGTTGAATGATAAAAAGCTAAACTAGTTGAATTCTACTGAATTATCTGACAGTACAGTTGTTTAATTTTCTTGGAGGATAAATCGCAGTGGTTCATTAATAAAACAATTGCTTACCTTTGGTAGAAAATAAAAACTGTAGTTTGTTGCTATGAACATATTATAAGTTTTTCTGTGTGTAAGCCTTCTGATAATTTTCCCATGGGAGAACATCCTTTTGCTGTCTTGTACTCTGTATAAGCTTTCTGTAAACAAAATATCTGTGTCTGTTCTTCAAGGACATGGAATTGGTTGGCCTCCTCCTACCTATGAGGAGATGGAGCTGAAATTACTTTATCTTTCTGATATTGTAAACTATTCGCACACATTCCCTGGACGAAGCAGCAGCAGGAGCATGGAGAGTGCTCTCTGCTGAGCAGATATAGAAAAATATTAGAATTATGGAGTCATTTTAATAAATCATTTTAGCCTTCTGAATTTGTCATCAAGAGTCCTTTCTTCAATGCATGGACCACGACGATAGTAGTTTTTAAATTTAAAGTAATTACTTGACTACTGCTTAGAGTATGAAGATGTACATTGCATGAAATGTCACAGTTGTAGGTACTAGGTGTCATCCTGAAAGATTTGGTTGCCTTTGCTCTAGTTAATGCAGAAATTATTGTGTGAAGTTGTTTGCTCTCCACTTGAAAAGTAGGGACAGTCTAACAAGGATTATTAGAAGGGTTCAAAATTGAAATATAAAAGATTTGTCTTTTTACTTTAGAGCTCTACCAAAATTATTGACAAGTGACTGTCGTCATGCACAGAGCTGGACACTCAGGATTTTGGTGCAGTCTGGGCATCAAGCCCCAGATCCTGGCTGAAGAAATGCCATAGCAGGTCAGCTCCTGCACCATGTAATAGCCACAAATCCTGAGCATTTTGGAGTAGTGATGCCATCACTGAACATGAGTGCTGCCCAGTGTGATGGTTACACTGGTGTCCTGATATTAAATCTCTGCGTGGAGGGGCAATGCGTTTTTGCTGTGGTATCTGGCAGGAGGAGAGGGGTGGTTTTCTTTCCCCTCATTAAGTTCCCACTGTCTGGCTAGGTGTCCGTCAGTGTTTGTCTTGCAGCAAACTACTCAGTGAGGTTGCACTGAGTGCAGTTTGTTCCCCTTTTCATCCCCTCTGGGCTCATCAGTTTGTGTTCTTTGGGGGCAGAGGCTGTGGCTGCACCTTGGGTCCCACTGGACTTTGTGCTGCAGAAACAAAAGGGCACTCTGCAAGCACCAAACCTTTCTCTGGGAGTGCTGCTTACAGATCACGTCTGCTTTGGGGCATGGGGCTCTCTTGAGACTGATGCCTCTTACCAAAGCTCAGAGCAGTGTGTTGGATAAGACAAAACTCAGCTGAAACAGGATACCACCATCCATGCATGGTTGCCTGGCTGTGGGGAGAGAGGCTGGGCAGGCAGCAAGTTGCACATGGCACTGGAAACTGCTTGGATGCGATGCTGAACATGTCTGGGCTAGAATTTGGCAGCAGGGGAAGGACGGGAAGGGAATTGCCAGGAAGGCAAAGGCAGGGACAAAGTATGCTAACAAGTGAAAAAGTGCTAAAGATTGTGAACAGAACAAAGAAAGGCAAAAAGCCGTGCCCTGATAAAAACACCAAGTGAACAAAGATACTGGTAGGTAGGGAATAAATGAGAGCTTGCTCGTTTCAAGTGATTGGCAAAAGTGATAAGGGACAGCAGCAGACTTCAATCTTAACAATGAAGGGAAAGATACACAATAACAAAAGGGAAGTGAAATGAGAGAAAGGAGGGAGTGACTGATTCATAACTGCTTGCACCTTGGGTAACCACCATCTCTGTTCATGTCAAATGATTTTAGGGGTCTATGCAAAACAGAATCAAGTCTCTTGACTGTGGCTGGCAGATGTGTGCAACAGTCCTGCTGCATACTCATTGGGTGTCAGCTATTAGGCAGTCAGCAAGTCAGACCTCACTAGTGACATTGTAGGTCACCTCTTAGATTTTGCCTGCATAAATATATTTTGTGCTGAATTACATTGTCCTATCAATTGCAGTTGTGGGTTAGCATTTTGAAGTTAAGGTGTCTGCACATCAATAAATGTACAACGGTAAAGACCTGGACACAGAGATGATAAATATACTAACCATATATAAGCAAAAATTGCATAATTTCTGCATTTTTTAAATGAAGCTGGAAGAACAAGAAGCACTGCGCTGCCATTGGCAAGTGAGCAGCCCTGTAATACTGTAGAATAAGTTTTGCAGTTCCTTACTGTGTTGTGGATTTAACATGCCTGCTCAGATTTTGTGCCTGCCTGCTGGTGCTGTGGGCCATGTACATCTCTGGTTTGTGTCTAAATCTTGATTCCTGGCAACTGAAGAAGGGTAGAGAGCTGAAGGGCCTGTACTTGACCGACTCCTTGACCCGTGCTTTACGTGCTTTGTTGCTATTAACTGCCTTTCTTCAATAGCTATTGTCTGAATTCTGTCTTGGTGTGTTCTGTCTTTTATTGGAGGCCTTTGCTGCAAGCCTGCTGCCAGCAGCTCAGAGGTGCCTGCTGCCTGCTTAGGTATTTCTGTGGCCTGTCGCTGACCCAGTTTCTTCAGCGTTTAAACTGCCCTTTTGAAAAGGGGGCATTTCTGGCCTTTGTGAGCATTCTCAGTGGTGCTGGGATAATGTGGATGATCCCGCAGATGTGGGTAGTGCTTTAAAACAAACACATGCCCCTGCCCTGGTCCTCATGCTTTCAGCCTTGCTTGGATTTTTTTTTTTTCTCCTTGTAAATAAAAACAATTATTCATGCTTTCTGGTCATTGAAACGATGGGCTGTGTTTTGTTGTTCCTGAAACAATTACTGAAGCATTTGCTGTGTAGGGCAGGCAGGGCAGTGCCCAGCCATATAGAGTGTACTCTTCCAAATTTTAAGATGGGAATCTTTGCCTTTGTTCCCAAGCTGAGGAAGCTTCTTTTGGGCTTGGAAAACTTCAGGTTGTCCCATGTCATCTGTGACTTTCCCATGCTGCCTGACTTGGAGGTTAAGTTGTTCTGGGTGCGTGTACTGGATTGGGGAAAATGACACTTGGTTTGATCGCTCAAATCTTCTTGATTTTCCCTTTACCCACTGAAAGCTTGCAAGCTGTGGAAGGGTAAGATCCAGTGTCGAAAATGTGACTTTGTGGTAACTGCAAATCCATGTTACCTACTGCTGGCCATGGTCTGGGGCAGCATCTTGAGCTTCTTTATTCCCTCTATGTTTTTGCCATATTCTTGCCAAAAGCAACATCATCCATTTTGCCATGATTGAAGATCTACCTTACAAAGCCATGTTGCTCCTTCTTTAGTGTAAATTATTGCCATGGAGTGACAGAAGGAGCCTCTTCAGAGGTTGGATGCACTTTGCCAAGCTTTACATCTTTCTCTTGGTTCAGATGCATGTCCATCCATGTATCCAAATGCTCCCATAAGAAGTGGCAAAGTGCTGTGTGTCAGTCCTGCTCCTCAGTCAACCTCAGCTGCCGCTCTGCCGATGAGAATCCCCTCTGGCTTCAGTGGGACCTCTGTGTGGGTTCCCATGCGGGACCATGGCATTAATTTGCTTATCTTGAAGAGCAAGTAGTGTCAAGAGGTGTATGGCCAAGACCAGTTAAATACACCTTTGGGCTGCAGAGGGATCTTTACCGTGTCTGGAGAAGCTTTTCCTCTTATGGGCAGCTTGAGAAACCCCATGTGGGGCATGCAGAAGCAAAGTGCATCCTTTATTGCAGTGGAAGCAGACGTCTGGTTAGAGGCTTGTCAAGAAACTAAAAATAGCTTTAGTAATGCTTTGTCTTTGATTGCACAGGTGAATATTAGCAGTTAGTGAACTCTGATTAGCTTCCTAGCTTTGAAATAAAGGAGGAAATGCAAGAATCTAGGGGAGGTGGAGTTTTAATATTGTACTTGATTGCAAGTACTTTTTTTAGTGGATATAAAATAATCAAAAGCTGACTTCCTGCTGGTTTTTTCAGCTAATTTTCTTCCTTTTTCCTTTCCTCACAGCTATGCTGCTGAAGGAAGCAAATGTTAACTTGTGGACTTTAGGTGCCCCTTGCTGGAATTCAGAGCCATAACATACCTGAGATTTCTTTGGTGGTAGATATTTTGTTAATAAATCTGTGAAACAGGCTGTTTCATATGGTTCTGCATTGTATAATAGCAGAACGCTGCAGCATTTTGTACATCAGAAGAAACTGGCTGAGAGCATGTGCTGTGCATTGGCTTCAACAGATCCCAGATGTTTTTAAGGACCTGGTGGTTTCTGTGATAAGTGTTGCAACTCCTAATCCTGGTAATCCCAATTTTTTTTTGTTGTTGTTGTTGTTTTTTTTGCCAGTTTGAATTTTATGGTATAAATCTTTTCATACCTGAGTATTTCCTTTAACAACATAATCTAGTGAACCATAAATACACAGTAGTACTTAGGAGTAGGTCACAAACACACCGTGAGCATGCTTGTTTTTATTAATAGCACTAAGTGATGGAGCTGTCTTTCCATTTTGCACACCACATCCCAGAGTGACGAGTGACACAAGACAGGAGAGCTCAGCAAGCTGCCCTTTTCAAAAAGTGCAGCCAGGGAAATTTTGCAGGCTGTCTTCGGTGGTGTCCTGTCACCTTGGGGGTTTACTGGCTTTAGGTGAAAAAGTAGAAATGATCTGACACTGTGGAGGATTCCCTTTTCTTTTCCTGACTGCAGGAGGGGATGTACTTTGAACTATAACCAGAGTTTTGAATGGGAAGCTAGAAGAGAAGAGCTCTTTGTTTGAGAGTAGGTTTATATGACTGTGCTATTGAGGCATAGAGATGATGAAAATGCACTGTGCTGTCAGTGAATAAATGCCAGTGAACATTAAAAATAGTCTGCAATTTTTTTATTGCTATTTTTAAGAGGTTCTTCATAAGGTTCTGTATTTTGTGTCCTGTTTAAAAAAAATACCACACGTTGCATATGGCGTAGATTCAATGAATTGGTGCACCGGAACAGAAAGCTTCGTCAAACGACACTGAAACATTCAGAGGGGGCCTAAAGAGGATGTAATACATCCCAACCAGCATGGGTGGAGAGCAAGACCAAGAGAGTGATGCTCCTGTGAGATAGTGGTGGTGCTTTGGGGTTGAAGCTACTTTTTCACTGTTGGTATTTGGCTAGTGGCTTTAAGTTTTCATCCTGAGGATTGGTAGTGACCCCTGGGGTGTGGAGGAGCAGCTTAGTTTCCCTGCTATGCGTAGGATGACTGTGTGACCACAGCTTCCCCCTGCAGCACAGGGGCTTACAGTACCTTTAAGAAAAATGTAGCCTTGCTTCTTCTTTGTATATTTTTATTTGCATCATATTTTCACATTCATATATTACAGCTTGTGAAAATGCTTTTTAATTACATGAAAAAGTATGTAATTTTTAGAAAACGTATGTAGTTTAAATTTGTGGTAACAAATTTGAAGCATTTGGAGATGATTCAGAAAGTCTTGTATGAAGTTTTATCTGCTAGAGGTTATAATTAAGTTTTTAATAAAATCGGCAATCAATAGCTTTTGTTATTATAAAACTGAAACATAGCCCTGTGAAAGCTGGTCTCGGTCTATTACTCAAGTAAGTGTTTGGTAAAAGGATTTTGCAAGTGGTGTATGGTTTTTAAGTTTTTTGAGGGACTTCCCCAGCATCTTATCAGTTTGTAAAATAGATTACTGCCAATGCAGTGAAACTGTATATTGGAGTGTTTGCTTTTTTTGCATTTGTAGCATTTGAGGCTGCCCATTAAAGTGCTGTGGAGATAACTTGTACAGTTTTCCATACTGAGCTCATTTTGCTTGTCTGTCTTCATACACTGGCTTAAACAAGGGATGGTATTGAATGCTCATGAGTAAATTACTATTCTTAAAGATTGGTGCTCAAAGGTTATACTTTCTTTTTAAAAAATTGGGCTGAAATTCACAAAAGAGGAAAAAATGCAAAGTCCAGATTGATGTTTTCCACTACTGGGTATTTTTTGTAGCTTTGAGATGTGATCTTAGTGACTTGTCTGTAACTTCTTCTCAGGGAAACGTGTATCAGGTGCACTGTCCAGATCAACAGGAATAAATTCAAAGCAGAAGTTACTACTTTTTAAAGTCCTAGGTCTGAGTTTTCTAGTATTTGCTTAGTTTCCTTTTTAGTTAGCATTCTTTTTTTCTTTTCCTGGGGAGGGGCAAGGCATAGGGAAGGATTGTGGGATTTTTGGTACTTAATGGGTTCAGTGTAAAGGTTTCCTATGGGCTGTTGAGATCCAGCAGGCAAATACATGCTGTCCTACAGGCTTTTCATTATAAAAATAAACTAAAAGGCTTGGATTAATGTAGAAACAGCAAAAGGCAGCTCCTGTAGGAAGATTATCACTCTTAATTACTGTAGGAAGATTATTACTCTTAATTATTAAGCAGGTCAAGCTTATCAGTGACCACAGAGCTCTTTCATGCATTTTGCTGAACTGCTGTAACTTAAAGTGGTTTCTGTCAAGATAGACACTTTTGGCTCTGCCTGATGTAGAAAAAGGAAATGGTTGGGTGCAATGAAATTTGACAAGAATGTGACTTCCTATTGCTGTGAGCTTTGCAGCCCCATAGTGCTTCCTGTCGACGTGTCCTGCTTTTCTCGAGGTGGGAGCCAGGTTCTCAGAGCTGGAGGAAAACTGGTTTCCCTGGCATGTGGAAGTGAACAGTTGAAGGAGGAAGGGTTGCTACTTACTTGACAGAGGTTGGCCCTTTGCTCTTTAGCTTGGGGAGAGCTTTTGAGTAGAACTAGGTGTGCTTGATGAAATAAATTTTTATTTTTGCTGTTTAAAACAGAATTGCAGTTGGTGCGCTTAAAAAGGTGAGGTCCTGGTGAGGTCACTTGGATCTCTTCCTACTTTACTGGTAATTGTTCTGTAGACATGCTGCAGGAAAAGCAAATATGTTCATTGTTACTTTTGTGGGAATTAATTTAGTTGAGGCAGGTGTGATAGAAGTTTATTGTGAAATACCTGCCTCTTGTTTTTTTCAGTTTGTAATTATGTGAGTACAGGACTGTGCTTAAAAACTGCCCTTCCCACTAAAATTTTCTTCTGTCATTTTGCCTTTGCAACAGCAGAAATAAAGGCTTTGCTACCTAGTAAGTAAAAATAATAGTGTTGTTCTTAGGTAAAAGGCAGGTGGGTTTGTGGCCTATCTTCTGACTTTTTTAAGGTTCTTTTATCCTGCCTGTTTCATGAGGCTGTGCTGTGAATTTTGGCTGCTTTCAATAAAATGCTTTGAAAACGGTGGGTAGGGAACAGTCATTTAAATTTCATGGTATTTCAACTCAAGGCTTGCGTTGGTGCTTTGTTTTTAGCCAGAGAAGGCAGCATGGTGACACCGTGGAAGCCTTTTCTCTAGGTACTTCTGCATGTACCCTTTCTCTAGGGTTCGTGTTTTCAAAGTGTCTGAAAAAGGCTGTGAGCAGCACATCTCACTTGAAAATGTTGTATTTTCAGTTCAGAGATGCTGGGCAGGGGTGTGGCTGGAGGACCTGATATTTCAGAGGTGTGGACACTCACAGCTTTTTTTGTAGGGGTTTTGAGTTGTGAGAGTTGAGCAGCGTTCTTTAAAAAGCAACATTACTGTACGTGTATTAAATAGGCCAGGGTGCTTCAGGTTTGACTGCCTTCATTCATCCTAGTTAATCAAGTAAGATAGGCAAAAATTAATATCTCAGCATTTGTGATCTTAGTGGCAGTTTTTGAAAAACAAACCTGTGTTATGTAGGCAGTTTAAATGTTCTGAGGGGTTTTTTTGGAGGTTTGGCAACTAGAGGGTAAGCAAATTATGCAAAAAAGTGCATTTGGCTAAAAAGTTTTGAGGTTTAAAAAGGAAAAAAAATAGCAGGAGCTGCCTTCATGATTTTTGGTTTTATTTTGCAAACTCATGGGCTAGAAGCAGTCTTCAAAGAGACATGAAACACAGTATTTTTTTAAAATGTTACAAGTCCAGGACCTGGTAAAGATAAAATGTCAGAATACCAAGGCTCCTGATGGAGGCAAAACTGTGTGTTTGTATTGGGCAAGTGGCTCTTTTAATTTGTCTTGGGAAGAACTTAAAAAAAGAAAAGAGTACATTGTATTGTTTCTGCCATTTTAATTTTAATGGAGGATTGCTGATTTCTTTGAAAAAGATAAATTCTAAAGAAGCTTAAAAAAGAGAAAGGCAAGCTAAAGGTTTTATTTGTGAGCAGTTATCAGAGTTTACCTCATGAAATATTGCAGAACGTAAAGGCAGTTGTTGAATTATATGAAGCCAAAAGTAAAATGAAGGTAGATGTTCTGCCTGGCAGGATTTTGGGATGTGCTGGCAGCAGTAGAGGTGCTTCAGAAGAAAATGTGTTTGATGTGCATTTTGAACTAGAGGGCCCTGGACAGTCATCCAAAACAAGTAACTTAGTTACTGTCTATCCAAGATGCCTAAAATATACATGGTCTCCCTGGAACATCTCTAGAGAGTGCTGGCTGTTGCTTGAAATTTGAGTGAGTAAAGGATTTCAAATAAGAGGTTTTAGAAAATAATTTCAAATTAATTCAAGTCATTGTGAATTAATGCCTTAATTTACTACGGATTTCAGTTATTTCAGAAGTTGGGGACTGATTTATGTGAGGGAGTAATTCCATTTTACTCTTAAACACACTTTATTGTGCTGCTCCTTCTACTGAAATTCAAACCACAGGCGCAGCTGGGGAAGAAAGATGTTCACTATAGCATTTTGTCCAAGTGCTTTTCACTTTTCACCAAGATGTTCACTATAGCACTTTGTCCCTTGCTGATTATCATCTCCCCTAGATTTCTTTACAGGTCTTAATCTCATTTTTATTGTGGTCTGCATTTAACTTCTTTGGAGTTGGTTGTGAGGGTAGAGAGAAAAGCCAGATTTTTAAAATCTGTATCCTTCCATTTAAGCCCCATTGAGAAATGTGGCTTTAAGGCCTATAGGGTGAGATACTCTTTAAGTTTGATCATTGTAATTTTGTTGTTGTTTTGTTATGAATAAAACTGAAGCACTGCTGGTCTAGGTAAATGCTGTGCAAATGGTTTGTGTAAATGCTACTGCAGAACTTGGTAGAAAAGGGGACCACGGGCAGTGGGAGGAGAGAAGGTTGCCCAGGAAGGTGACCTGTGGCTGTGGAAACACCAGGGCTAGAGTATGGAGCAGAGGAGGTTGCTGGAGGAGGGCAGTGCATGAGGGACCAAGTGGAAGTAACAGAATGGTTTCTGCGTTACACAGGCAAGACTTACCTACCTCTTTACTTCTCTACCTTTGTAAATAAGTCAGCAGCTCATCAAAACTTTTGTGGGCAGGTCTTAGCTATATGTTGCTTTTCCAGCTTCAGTAGTTTAAGAAATAAAAAAGAAAGAAAACGTTGATAGACCTGCTTTCCTCAAATTATGCCATAAATTATGGGATTTGTTTTTAGAGGGCTTGTCTCATCCATTTCACTGGTTTCTTCTGGTTTAGCTGCCCTTGCCTATTTTCCTGTAGCCCAAACATGCAGAATAGCAGGTATGCATGCACATGTTAGTTGATAGGTAACACTGTTTTGCTTTTCCTGCTTTCCACAGTCTGAGATTCAGTCATTGATGTATGTAGTGTGCATCAGAGGAAATAAAGGCAGCCATCCTTCTTGCAGAATTATAGAATGGATGAGAAGGGACCTCAGTCTAGTTCAAATACCCCTGCCATGGCAGGGACACTTCTACTAGACTGGATTGCTCAGAGCCCCTGTCCAACCTGGCCTTGAACACCTCCAGAGACAGGGCACCCACAACTTCCCCTGGGCAATGTGTTGCAGTGCCTCGTTGCCTTCACAGTAAAGAACAAATTTCTTCCAGAAGAAGCACAGCTCTCTGGTAAAGCATGTAAGTGAATTCCTAATGATGGGTTACAAATCCCAAGCATTCAGAAGCAGTGAGTCAGTCCTCCCTCTCTTCCCTAAAAAGTGTGGTGCTAAAAATAAGGGAGCCTTTGGGACTTCTAGGTTTCCAGTGTTCAAAATTCTCATTTGTTTTCTTTTACATGTTGGTCATTCTTTTTCTTTAAAAAGTAAAAAAAATCTAGAAAGACTGGATGATTCATGTGTTGCCACAGGTTGGTACAGAGCTTCAGGAGAAGTCCCTTAAGTCTCTGGAGCAGAGGTGGCAAGTGTGACTGCTCTTCTCCAAGTGCCAAAGCCCCACAGGGACACACCGTGTATAGCTTGATCATGAGTGGTGCAGGGTTATTGCAAGCTGGACAATTTCCTGGTTTCTGAGGACTCTTTCTGTCTCTAGGAAGGAAGTTAAGGTTACAAAAAAAATCATTATTTAAAACTGTTCCTGTTTCTGGTTTTGGCAGAGTTGCCTTGATGGTGAACTCATCACCATCTCATTTTTAATTTTGTATTTCCAAACAATTTCATAATCTCTTTCAAAGGCACTGTGTGTCTTTCAGGAGCTGCTCTTTAATGTTCCTAATATTGGTTGCTGCTTTTACTGCCTTTGGTAAAGGGGAAGTGTAGAGAAGAGAGGGACTAGGGATGTGACAGACCAAAGCTTTGTATTAGCTCTGCATGAGACTTGGATTCAGCTGCTTTTTCTATTTCTATGTCTATTACCTTTCATTTGTCAGAATAATTTCTTTGCATCAGGTGCAATCAGAATGATTAAAAGTATCTGGGTTTGGTTGTTTACCTATGTGTTCCATGCTGCATTTTCTTTATCAGGTGTAGTTTAGAGGAATGAATCTAAAATTAGTCAGTAAATGAGTTTTCTCTGTTTCAGTTTGCATAAAAAATGTACTTTGCATAAGAAAACGTACTTTCATGTACAATACATACACGCTTTCATATCTCAAAACATCATCTTGCGGGTTCATTAACATCACTGCATTGGTGATGCAAAGTGCTAAAATGCTCAACATAAGTAAAACTTTATTTTTATCAATACACTGAGAAATAAAACTACTGCCTAAACAGATGCACTCGAAAACGACCTCTTGTATGTTCAAGAATCCAGTCCTTTTTGCCTGCTGCTTCCAAGAAAACCCTGCAGCCATAAAGCAAAAGACCTGACAATAAAATGCCTTTCCCTGACTTGCTTTTTT
This sequence comes from Leptocoma aspasia, assembly GCA_013399835.1. NCBI lineage: Eukaryota > Metazoa > Chordata > Aves > Passeriformes > Nectariniidae > Leptocoma > Leptocoma aspasia. The sequence goes on from VXAX01001922.1 coordinate 250,378, forward strand.
CAGCATGTGCTGTGAACAAAGCCTACAAAAAGGAAGGAAGAAGAAAGGGAACCAAGTAGCATTTTTGCTTATTTTCAACTACAGACGTTGCTATCTGAATCATCAGATAATATGCATGCTAAGATAGTATGAAGTAATCAATTCAAGTGAAGAAATAAAGATATAAGGAAGACTTAATGGAGCTAATAAAAGAAAAAGTAACATTGGGACAAACTTCCTTCCAGGAAATGTCCTTAACTTCTGGTCAAATGCAGATTATTATTCTGCATTCTTATTCTGCAGATTGTTTTATGTGTATAATCAGATGAATTAACTCAGTTTTAAAATTTCATTTAAAAAAAAGGCAAAACAAATGAAAAATCCCAATGCAATCTCCAGCAATTTATTCAGAATGGATCTGCTCTTTTGTTTGGATTTTTAGGAGAAATATTTCTCTTGTGATTTTGACCAGTGAAGTAGGAATAAATCTCCTGTGAAAAAAGATCTGTTTCTGTTGGACTTTATGGGAAGCATAAGGATTTTGCTTATTTCAAACAAATGTCCGTAATATGCATTGCAAAAATATTAGGGTTTAGGACTGTAAATACTGACCTGGTTGTTTACCTATATTTACTTAATACATCAGTCTAACAGAACTGAAAGAAGCAAGGGCAAAACAGTTTCATGCTATATTTAACAGTCCTCTCAGCATCCCTGTGTTAGCATCTCCTTTCATTAGTCCCACATCAACAGCACACCAAAACATTCTTTCCTGAATCAGGAGACATTGTGAAAGGCTGGAACTTCTCCATGTTCAAGCACCTCTGGGGCTTCTTAGTGGAGGGAATATGGTAGCTTAACATTGTACAGCTCATGCACCTTTTAGAAAACAGCAACAAAATCCCCTGAAAATGCTGCCCTGGAGTTACATGTTCCTCTGCTTGCACAAGTGATTAATGGTGCTTGCCTTCCTCCATCCTACTCTTCACCCCTCTTCCTTACCCCACCTCCCCTCCAGCCCACTTTTTTCAGCTCCACACCCACCTTTCTCCCTAGCAGGCACTCCTGATGTTGTGTGCACCATCAGGAATGTGTCTCTCTCTCTACTGGGTGTTTTCTGCAATTGAGGGTGATGAGCTGAAGTTTTCATGGGCTCACCCTTACCTTTCCTGCCAGAACCTGTCCCCAAATCCTCCTGGTGCTCTGGGTGACCATGTGGTGCCTTCCCCAACCTCCTCAGTGTTTCAATTTTCCTTACTCTTTTTTCCTGGTGACAACCCTCGTTCAGGGTGTCAGGGTTTTGAATACATTGGGTGGATGGATGGGAGGAAGGGCATTGAATTGTTGGGCTGGGAAGTGCTAACAGCATCATGTAAACTAGGTTTCTGATGCATACTGAGTCTTCAAAGTAATTGCCAAGAATTTCCTTCCCCTCACCTATTTATTTCTCCTCCAGTTTGCTTGTGCTTAAAAGTATCATCTGCAATGTTGGAGTTGAACTGCTCTATCAAAATCTGCCATTCAGAAGATGCTGTTCCACTGGTCTGCAAGAAAAAGAGATGCCATTGAGCATGGGGTCCAGCTTTGTTAGATGGCATGCTTAATGGGATGTTAGCAGATTTTAAAAGCAATGAAAGGAAACCAGACCTTTTCTGTTGTGAAGAGGCCTGTTTCTTCACATTTGTTGTTTCAAGACTTCCATTCTTAAGCAGATATTTCTGTCTTTCCCAAGCCTCTGACATTTTCATTAAAGGATCCGTGTACTTTTTTGGACATGTCATCTGTAGCTAAAAGAGCAATTTTGGGCATAATTTGAGGTGAATCTATTGGTGAGATGATGTTCTTAGAGAAAAAAAATAGGGTTTTTTTGTTAAAAGTGACTTCAAATTTTAAATGTCTCAGTAAATTGCCTTGGTGTTTATTTTAGTGTCAGATTCCCCACAGAGATCTGAATTGTGTTTGGAGCGTGGGGATGCAGAATGGTATTCTGCCAGTTTCTGCCAGCTTCCAGCTGCCTTTTAGAGACAGTAGCTGGAGAAGTACACTTCTAATGTAGATGGGCCTGTCTCTTTCTCTCTGTAGTGGTGCACTTCAAAGCGTGTCCCAGTTGTTCGATTGTCATGAGCAGAATGTTCTCTCGCCTGTTCCCATTATTCCAACCTGTCATCTTTTCCCTTGAGGGAATAAAAACAACCCAAAGCAGTGGTAGCTCTCTATCCACCAGTTCTGTTGTTGAAGAAACTCAGCTCTCAGGTTATGTTTTGGCACTGTTTTGGGGCCACTGATAAGCAGTGCAGACGCCCTGGAGCTGGACGGTGGGCTGGGTGATGGGCACAGTGCCACAGGAATGTGGCTGTTCTGCTTTTGGGGCCAGGCTGGGCCTTGGAGTGATTTGGCAGCTTTTGTGGGGTGAAAAGCAGAAGCTGAGTGTCTTGTAATCATGGGACCATTCCTCGTCAAGCAGTCTGCAGGGATGCTCCAAAGTTATCTCCATGCTCAGGAGCCCGCTCAGAGCCTGCACAGGTCATTAACTGAGTCTTGGTGTCAGCCATGCAAGGTCCAGGCTGCCTTCTCCAGAAGGAATGAATGGCACCCGTGGGATCCTCCTGCTGCTACTCTCATAGAACTTTTCCCATTTTTTGACTAGTAGAGGGTTGGGTGAACAGCAGTACAGTGCATTTTTAAGAGCCAGTGCTACAGCATGGCCTAGACCAAAAGAAATGCAGTCTCCTACATCCACTGCTGGATTTGCACCCAGCTGGTGCATTTGGTACCTATTGCAAAAAGCGAGAATTGAGAGGGAAAGAGCTGATGCTGCTAGAATTCCTCAGAAGGAGGGTAAGTCTTGGAGAGCTACTGCCAATTACATGCATTGGCAGAGAGAGGCACTCAACTTCTTGCTGTTGTCAGCAAAGATTCTTCTGGTGAGAAAAATATTTCAGCAGTACCTGCAAGATGCTATAAACTTAAGCAGTGGTGAGGTTCAAGGTCATACTGTAGTGCATTAACCAGTGGCTTAACTTTTATTCTGCTGTTTATGTGTATGCATACAATAAAAGGGTCTGAGGGCCTTTAAGAAGGCCCTCAAATATGTCTTCCTCAAATATCTGTGGCTTTTACTATAGTAGTAGTTTTAATTTGTATGTGTTACAACAGTACACAGACTTAACTTCTGGGTATGTACCTGAGGCTGTTTTTTGGAAGGGGAAGAAGGTGCTGGTTGCTGCAGTGTTTCTAGGAATGGAGCAAGAGCTGGCTGCTGCACAGACAAGGTGGTTGGAAGGAGACAGTCACTAGCAGCTCCTCAGGAATGCACTGGATATATTGCATTCCGCCTGCTACAGTAGTGAGAGAATTCTCTTCCTTCTTTCATAAAAGTTGTGGGGTTTCATAATAATAAGCATTATTTTTCCTGACTGGTAATAAATTCGGATGTCTGTTGCTTTGAAATATAACAGCAGGATTATGTACACACATAAGTGTGTACATAATGTAAGAGATATTTTCCCTGTTTTAACTACATTTTAAAATTGGGAACCAATTGACTGTACTACCACAAATTATGCAAAGCAGCTGGATAACTAATGAGACCGCAGTCCATCCCTCCCTTCTCAGACTCATCCTTGCTAGGATGCTTATTAGCATAATCCAGTAAAGATTAAACTGGTTCTGGCTATTCAACATGAAGGCTGCTTCTGGAGAAGCTTTTAACAGAATAGTGCTGGGTATGCAGATAAAATAAACATATGCTGGGCTTGTTTTTTACCACTGTGGTTTTTGGGATTTGTGGAGGACAAGTTTTAATTGAGAAAATGATGAAGATATAATGGAATTTCTATGTTATAGGATATTGAGCAATGTTGAAATAAGCTAAAAATGTGCTAGAACTGATTGGAACTTTATTGTGACTTTTTGTAGGGCAAAGGGAAGATGATGATGTATGTGCTTCACAGTGTTTCTTACTCTCTTCTGTATGGAAGAAACGAGCTGGCTTTTGCCAGCTGGCTTTTGCATTAAAGCCACAGCTATACAAGCACTTCTTTTGATCTCTGCTTTTGCCCAACCTATTATTTACTTCTCTACCTCTGCACCTCTCAGGTGTGCTCGTACCAGTGCTCGCATAGATATCTAATTGGCGAGACTGGGGATCTGCTCCCTGCTGATGTAGTTTTCATTCCTCAGGACTCTTCCCAGTTGTTTTCCCTCTGTAGTCCACTGCAAAGCCCCATAAACAGGTATGCCAGCATGACTGTGGAGACCTGTGCAAGGAAGGGAGGTTCAGAATAGAAAGAGTTAAGAGCCTGTAATGTGTCTTCCTTCCCCACAGATTTGTAGCATCATGCCCACTAAATATTAATTGTGGCTTCTTTTCCCTTCTTTTCAGCTTCTCAGCAAAGATGCCTCCAAATGGGAAGGCCTTACATTTTCACCCATCAGTTCTGCATTTTGGAATGCAGTGAGTATCTTAGATTATTGTTATTTTGGTTAATAATGAAGTGTGGAGGAACAGCTATACTGGGCTCCATTTGGGTAAAAAGTGCATTGGCTGGGATCATGCCATCATCAAAAATAGAGAAGTAGTAAGTAATTGCCACAGAGCTGGAAGTGCATTTCTTGCCTTGCAATGTTTTGCAAGTTAAAATCAATATAGTTCTGAGAAGGAGGAAAAGCTAACAGGGAATATAATGAATTCTGGGTGTACATTTCAGGAGATTCTGCATGGATGTCAAATGATTGCTTCATGCTGGTTGTTAATTTTTTGAAAGATTGCCTTTCTAGTAGAGGAAGAGCTTGTTGTTTCCTTTAAATAACAAAATCCAGATAGTCCCAAGCAAAATCCAGAGGGTCCCAAGCAAAACATGCTGGTAGACTAAATGAGATTTTTCTTAGTTCTCTTTTAAGAAAACTTAAAAAATTGTACTTAAGTACAAAAAGCCTCAAGAGTATCATTGCTTTAGCTGAAAAAACAGGACTTCAATTATTTAAACCTTTTATCCAAAACTTTGTGCTTTGTAAGGGTTATTTTTTTCTTTAACTCCTAGTTACTCCCATGAGTTTTGGCCAAGTGTAACTCACATCACAGTGTTACATATTTGCCTTTGTATACTAAAGGCAAAATTTGTTTGGTGTGTTTCCAGAGATTAATTACTACTAGGTAATTGTTGCAGATTAACATATTTGAGGGTGATTTGTGTTGCTTCTTTCATGCATTGCCTGTGCTTATAAAATTAATAATTTATTTATCTTTTTTTTTTTTTTTTCCCTGTTTTAGGTTACTGGGGTTACCCAGAGCTAAAATGCTGCATGCCTACAACCCTAGTAGAGATAGAGATGTTATAGTCAATTCAGTGTTTACAGCTACTAGACAGTTTCATGTGTCTCCTGCTCATAGCCGGGTGAGTGTTGATGTACTTTTGGAAAGTATGTAATGGCCAAGTGCCAAGCCTTCCTGCTTCCTTTGGCATATGCTCTTCATTCTGTGTTTTTGTGCTTTTTCGTAGGACCTCCAACTCTTTTTCTGTTTTGCTAGTGGGTTTTTTATTCACTTCTACTTAGACTTTTTCGGGAGAAGACATCCAAAACCTACAAAACCTAGGAAATGTGTTTGACAGTAACAGAGGAAGAGAAGAATTTTTCAGTGTTAGAGAGGCTGTTTAAATCTCATTCTGCTTTAAGCAGCATTCTGCAGTAATCCACAGGCATGTGGATGTTCTATGGCCCTGAATTTTCAGTCTTTTGAGTGGTCTTGCATATTCGTCAGAAAAACCTGCAGTGAAATGCTTTATGTATTTTGTATTGCAATTATGGGCATAATTACCTTTATGATCTAAGACCGTTATTTTAACTCTGATTTTTAAACAATGTATAACAATATAATGCATGTTAAGAATGAATTGCTGTGATCTCAGTTGGATGAAGCCCAGTTTTTATCCTCCACTGATCTGCAAAGGGGTTTTATTATGTGTTCATTGTATTTTTACCTTTACTATAGCTGAATGGTATTACTGTGCAGGAATAAATGTCATTGTTCTTCCAGCCAGACTATCTAGTTACTGAGAGTGTTGCCTAAGTTGGGTTGATGTGCCTGTGTATCACAGGGGCACTGATTCACTTTGCAATAGCCATCTCTCTCTGTTTGGGAAAGTGTTTCTGTGCACTCACAGGCTGTCAGTGCTGCATGGTTAAGAGCTTATGCAAAAAGAAGCCTTGACTGGTGAGGCCCCATGCTAACTGAGAAACTCCAGCCATGACTTGGCAAGCTGCTGTGTGATCTCAGTTCTTTGTAGTAGGAGTTGAGAGCTGCACAGAGATGAAACTTCTCAGAGCTGAGGTTCTGCTTAGTGGGGTTTACAGCTAGGGATGTACATGTGGAAGTGTCCTCTGGGCCCTGTGACGGGTGCTGAGTGTGTGATCACTGGCACCAAGCGAGCAAGCTTCTTTGTGGTCTCTGCAGGTGATTCCAGCAATGGGAAAGATGTCTTTCAGAGTACTCTTCCTGCCCACAGAAGAAGGCAGTATTGAAAGCTCATTATTTATAAATACCTCATCTCATGGAGTACTTTCATATCAGGTACCTGCTCTTATTTTTCATATCGGGGAACTACTCTTATTTTTAGCTAGTTTTTGGATTAACTTAATTTTAGGGAGCTTGAAAGTTCACTGAATTCCTGATATGGATCAGGTGGGGTAATGTTACCAATTCATTCCTTTTACCCAGGTCATGCTAATGTCATGATCACATACATGTATATGGTTAAAATTACTGCTGTTAGTGGGGCTAGTTGTGGTGGTGAAACCAAGTATATTTGTATGTGTGTACTTAGAAGTTCGTGGTCTAATTAGTTACATATATCAGTGTAGGCTGCACTGTGCTGGAATGCATTTGTTGGGAAAAACCCACTAGGAAATATTTTAGGTGGTTTTCAGCTACTCTGCGGGATTTTATGTAAACACGTGGGGGATGTAGCATAGGGTGAGAGGTTTAGGCCTTTAAAACATAAAAGTTGAAGTAATGGTTGTGCCTTAAAACAGTCTATTTTCTGACTAAGGGGTGAATTTAAGCATGTCTTTAGCTTTTAAAAAATTTTATAAGGGACACTATATACTCCAAATTCTTGACTTTAATTATTTTGATGAAGAAAAATCCTAACTCTGAATTTAGTGATTTAAAAAGAGTGACAGCTTTAATCAATTGTCAAACTATTTCATTCCTATACTTTGACCTTGTGCTGGAAAACAAAGCTCCTTAAGTAAAAGCTTAGTAAGTTCAATTGAAATACATGGGATTTTAATACAAATGTTGCATTTATGTAGTATTTATTAGAGGTAATGCCACATTTGGCAGGAACATTTCATCAAGGATGAGGAAAAAGTGCATTATAGAGTGATTGACCTTTTCTTATTGACATCTCACCCCTCCCTGCACCCTTCATTTATTTCCCAGTCAGCTCAGCCTTTTTATCAAGAAGTTGCAGGGAAGCAGTTGTCAGTGCCACCTCAAAATCAGTTTGTTTCCTGTTGGACTGCTGCAAAAATCAGTAGCAGACTGGTTTTCATGGACATTTTCACCAGCCACCTGAGGCAGAGGAAGTAGCTGTCCATCTTTTCAACTCACATTAGGTTTAAGAGTTTCAAAAGGAGGCATGACTTGAGTGTTTGATGCATAGTTACAGTGCTCTTGAGAGCCCCATAGCCTTGAAACATCTGATGTTTCTAATGCATTTATTCAAGAGTATGTTCAGAAGAATCACCCAAGTGGAGACAAGGTACCATTGTATTAAAATATACTTTATAAATACCTGCATAAAAAAAAAAGGCATATTCCCTTTGTTCTGGTATTTTCTGTCTGTAGTCAGAGATCTTCAGTGAACATAGAATGCATTTTGGTATCCTCTTAATTAAAAAGATGTGGATTTTTCCTCTTAAAGAACAATAAATCTTTGCATACAAGTGAAAAGCCCGAAGTAATTCTAGTTAGCCTCTGATGATCCCCTGCCTCCTTGATCCCCCCTGGCTCCACACCCCCCATTTATGGTGCATCTCATTGTCACTAATCTTGGTGGAGCATAATATAAATGCAGTAGAACTATCCAAATTACAAATCTTACAGTGTTCTGAAAACTGCAGTCTTTAAAAACCAAAATAATGAGAAAATATTTTATTCCATTTTTAAGGCAGAGCCATTGAATTCAATATTTAGTGGAACAGTAACAAAGTTTTCCCAGAAACTACTGCACTCCCAAATGGTGATACATGTAATGTAATTGCCTAGAGAACTGTAGGAGAATGTAGATACTTAGTTTTTGAGATAACCTGATGCTCTGCTGGTGAGTGCTTTATTTTGTCTTTGTAATAGTGCCTGAATGAGTGATGATTATTAAGTGCCATTTATGTCTATGATAACTTTCTACATTGGAACTCTATGTTTATTGTCTTTTAAAATAATTTAACTTGGAAAACTGATCTGTTTTTTGGGAGGATTGTTGTTATTAGCAATATAGTTTTGGAAGTTCTGTTATAACTGACATTCTAGATGTTGATCTAATGACCTTTTTTGTAATTCCAGGTTTTTGGAACAGGAACTCTGATGTCTTCTCCAGAAGAACCTAAAGTGCAGTTAGCAAATGCCTACTTACTGCTTCCACACATTGAGAACATCCAAGCATCACACACACTGGTACAGTATACGTTTCAAGGGGAGAAACCTAAGTGTGTTTAACCACAAAAGATTTGTGACCTCTGGTTATTGGGATGCAAGGAACATTAGCAAAAAATCTGAGTACCAGTGATTGCAGGAGAGAGATTGCAAGATACCAGGTTACTGTGATCAGCTGCTTTTATCAGACAGTCTTTGGCATTTAAACTATTCACACTTGTTCTTCTTTGTGCCCCTGTGGTGGGATGCCCTCTAAATTGTGCTGGTAAAACTTCTTGTGAGGCTCTGCTCTGACTGAACTGGAGAATTGGTCTGCCCTAAACAAAAAAATAAACTTTATACCATAAAATTGAGAAGGGCAGGAAGCTGTATTGGTTTATTCTGTTTTTTACTTCTGGCCAGTTCTCCATGTGAGTTTACAGCAGGGCTGCACCAACAATTAGCCACAGTTAAAAAGCATGGCATGCTGCATGGATGGGAATGGGAGCTGGGAGTCAGGCTGCAGCATCCCCTCCTGCCCCTGCCAGTGCTGAAGATACCAGCTTTGCTTACCTCACTTTTGCAGGGAGCTCTGGAGAACACAGCAAGCTGAATTTATGAGGCATAAATATTTGAGTTGAAAGAAGTTTAATGATTTCTGTAATTTGGTTGCAGTTGCAGATATTTTCATAGTCTTCCAGTCCATACAGAATCTCTCAAGTGAATAATTAATTTGAAAAACTGATCTTTTAGATTTCCTGTTGTATTCTACACAGACATTGTTTTTCCAAAAACATACTTAGAACACCTTACCATGTAACAAAACTTAATACTTTATATAAACATAGGCTGTGTTAATTGCCTTTGTGATGCCTTCTGTTCTACCTGAGAAAAATTACCAGCATGGATTGTATTTTTCAGTCTGCTATGTATATGTTAGGTCAATCTTACCTCTCTCCAAGGTTAATGCACAATTTCCTTCTCTCCTTTTCTTTTCCTCCATACCCTCTCTTCCCTGTAGTTACACGCTTGTGCTTGCTTGTGGACGTACAAAGACAGACTCTTGGAAAGGAAGCAAAAATCTTCAGGTTTTGTAATTTGGGGTGCTAGAGGCAGAACTGAGAAGGGGTTTTTTTGATGCTGTTTATGTCTGCATCTTCACATCTAGATCAATGGGTTGTTGTCAGGTAGTACCTGTTGCATACATGCTTTCTTACAGTTCTGTCTGAAATCCTGAGTGGAGAAGCTTTGGGGTACATTTGACATTTTCCTCAGTGTAGAGTGACAAACATGCTTTATTTGTGTGGAGTGCAAGTTTGAGGTTCATGTTTAGCAGTGCAGCATGATACCACCTGGCACTAATCTTGTAGGACATGAGGTGGGAAAGAGTGTTGACTCAATGCTCCAAGCTCTGAGTGTAATTTTTCTGTGCTGTGCTGTAATTGAGGAAACACTCTTCATTGCATGTTATCAATTTGAGCAGAAATGCTGCAGCAGTGGGATGGGCTCTTCAGCTGTTGGAGAGAATAGGCAAGATCTAAATATCGGAGAGGAGTTTATAGTTTGAGTTTGGGTTCCTCTCAGAAGAATGTTTCTCTACAGCTAGCTGTCCTCCCCACAAGTGCCTTCTTCAATTCATCTTCCTTATGTTCTGATCCAGATGCCATTAAAATATGATATAATTCTGTTTTGTCCAGTTTATATTTTAAGCTCAGAAGATGTAGAAGGAAGAGAGGTTGATGAGGTTTGAGTGAGTGACTACACAAGGGCAAACTGAAGGATACATAACTATTAGACATAGAATGGAGTCTTGTAGTGAAAAAGCATTTAAAACAAGCCAGTCATATTCACTTAGCTGTGCACAATTCTTTTCCCCTGTTTATTTTTAACTGACATAAAATACCTATTTTAATAAATTCAGGATAGCATAAGCCTCATTTGCACATTCACCTTGGGATGATTGAGTTCTAACCTTGGGTGACAGCATTTAGTTTGAAACATGGAAGTTGTCCTTACCTCTGAAGTCCACTGATACTGCTCGGAAACCTGAGGCAGAGAGCTCCATGCTGTGTGTCTATTTTTGCCTTCTGTTTTAAAGGTGGTTGTGTTTAAACTGTTCAATAATACTGACATCCTTGGTCAACAAGGCCAAAAAAGACATCATTTAGTCCCGTCATGTGCTAGGTAAAGTGACTTACCAGAATTGTTGGAGGCCTTGTTACCCCAAATACTTACTCCTACTACTTTGATGGCTGGAAACCTACACCTGGCTTTAAATTAAATTAAATTTAAATTGCTTTGTGGCCATTTTATATATTGAGATGCGCGTTTAATTTATGTAACTCTTCCTGCTTCTGACTCTTATACTCAGAAGCATTTGTAGGTGGCGTCAGAACTTTCCATGCTTTGTGGTATCTTCGGTAATGGGCTGTCCATTTCTCCACCAAATTGACCACTCCTCTTGTAGCTTCTTCAATTTGCAAAAATTTATTTTGAAGGTCAAGGCCAGAATTGTAAATACAGGTATGGGTAAAATTGTAGGCTATTTGTGTTGGAAATATAATATATAACTGGGGATTATAGATGGAAGTTTACAGTAGTGTTTCCATTGGAAATACAATATACAACAGGTTTACGTTTGAATTTTTTGTGGAAAATTAACTCCCATGGATTTTGTGTGTTGTTTTTAATCTTTTAATGGGCAAAGCACAAAGGCCTTTCTTTTTTCTCCTTCATTCCCACATGCTTTTAAGCAGAAACTTTAGTGCTTAATAAGAAAAGAAAAAGGCAAACTTGCCTTTCTTACTGTTGAATGTCTCCATCTTTCTGTTACCCTTTCCAACATTTCAGCTTTTGAAGGGTTGGGATTGGCATGCTCTGCCTGTGCTCCTGGGTCTCAGGATTTCTGGGCTTTTGGCTCACTCATTGGGAGGAAAGAAGAGTGGTGTCCCACACTGTGAATTCATCGTACATCCACGTGGCCACTCAGCAGTGGCTAGTTACCACTAAGCCATAACAGATGGTGGAGCCCATATAGGTCATCTTTGTTTACCCAGCTTCTGGGTGTAGTCTTTGCTATAGTTGCCTAGATTTTGGCATTGTTTAGTATTTGGACAGCACTAAGGGCAGCTACATCACTGCCTCGCTGTGTTCAGGGTGGTGGAAATGTCAGTGGAGGAGTGGCATGCAGGGTGGAGGGTTTTATTGTAGCAGACACAGATACCACTTTGCTGACTTCCCAGAGGAGTTCAAAGTTTATGAACTGACAGCTTGGGAAATACTGCAAGTACTGGCAGGAATGTAACACTCTTTAAGCTATGTTTTGCACTGTTGCACAGAGGATCATAGAAGCAAACATGTCCAAGTGTGGTGCTTGGGTGTGGAGAGGGAAGGAAGGAAGACAGTAGAGCTTTCTTGGTCTGCTATCCTGATAACTGCCTGCAAAAAACTGATGAAATTCTGCTGAATCATTATTACAGGGACAGCTTATTAACACCATTCAGAGTGGAAATACCACTTTAGGGCCAGGGACTGTCCAGGACAGGAACTTTGAGGGATCAGCCTACAGGAAGAAGAGGAGGCTTGTTCAGTGTTGTTCTTTTTTAATGATACTGCAGCCAAACTGCAGGAAGTGATTTGAACTCTGTAGTCCTGGCAATGATGTAAGAATATATCTGAAAATCTTTTAGAGAGCCAGGTGTGATTGAGACCTCATTGATGGATGAATTGTTTTCTAAATAACTGCCTACTCTACTGTCCCCAGCAAGAATCCCAGCCCTTTGTCGGGAGTGGGGCTCCTTGCAGACCAGATGGATGGTTCAGATTTTTAGGGTTTTATTGAAAGAGGCCTCTATTTCTTTAAAACTTTAACTTGAGAACTTACCAAAGCTGTGAAGAATTTAATTTGTGTGGCTTCTATCAGTTGTCTTTGTTCAGTTCATATAGGATTTGTGGGTGTGAGTGTGTGTGTACATTCAAGTATGTATGCTTGAATACCTAATACAAAATAGAGGCACCAGGTAATTAAGTGGCAATGGTTGTACAGCTTTGCAGAGCTCTTTCTGAGATTTCTCTTCTGTGCCTCTCCTTTTCAATTTGCCTCTGGTACAAACACTGGCTGCATAACTCAGCTCTCTGCTCTGATTCATTAGCAGTGATATTTACAGTATAAACGGAGTGCTTGCAATTCTGGGAGATGGTCCTGGATTTGTCTGGTTGGAAACTCTGCCTCTGACAGTGTTTTCTTCTCAGATGCATTATCTTCTCTTTAGGGTTAACTCATCTGAGTTAAATGACAGTTATGCATTATTGTCTGCCTTACAGAAATGCAAATCTGTTTCCTGTTCTGAAGATAGCCTCACAAAGAAATAAAAAATTCCCCTAGAAAACAGATCAGCAGCAAATACACTCCAGTAGCATTTTTTCCCCTTCTGTACATTAGAAGCTTCATTTTTAAGGTGACAGCAGTTCCCATATTAGATCTACACCAGGTCAAGAAAAACAAAGGCTGGAAAAATATGATGTAGCTGATATTTTTAATAGGGATGTGGGGTCTTAAGTTACTTTAAATGACAATGGCATTGAAAAAGGGCTAACAAATCCTTATTTTAGGACCATAAAAGCACTAGTGTTCTTTCAAGAAGCGCTGAGAAGGGAAGTCTAAGCATCAAGTTTTATTTGATTTGATCAGAAAATTACAACAAAAAGTTGTAATCTTGCTGCTTGGTTAAAACTCCACTAGCAACCATGTGGTTTTTTTCCTGCTCTCACAATTCGATACAGACAAAAACATCTGTAAAAAAAGAAAAGACTTTGCAGGGGTTTGAGTCCCCCAGAAAGCTGTGTTTTGGGACAGTGTTTGAGTGGCCACTAATCACCTTTGCAGGGGCTACGTCGCCCTCTTGTGTGGAGCCTCAGTCATTTTGGTATGAAATCCTGTTGAATTGGGAATGCAAATACTGGCTTCCTTTTGGCAGTGCTTTTATAAAACTGGACCCCATGAAATGCCACACACGTGCTAAATCTCTCTACTCGCGTGCCCCTGCCTGTCCTCTTTTTCCTGTCCTAAAAAGGTATGAAATAGGGTGCTAGATACTTTCAAAAGTTTCTTCAGTTTTGCTTTTCAGCATCAAATTATTGAAATTGTTTAAAGTTGGTTTCATCAACACCTTAAAAGACCTGAACCTGCAGATGTCCTACTAAGCTATATCAGTATTGCAAGAGAAACAGAGGGTGGAGGTTCCCTATCAGCCTCAAAATTAGCATGAAACTTGGCTGTAAGAAAGGCACTGACAGGTCTACCGTTCTGATTCTGGCTTTTTTGTTGTTGTTGTTTTTGGTTTTTTAAAATTTAATTCAGAATTGAGATATAGTGCCTGTGCAGTTTGTGCCAGTAATTTGGCACTGCAGATTTCCAGATAGCTTTCATGAGCTGTACTTGGCTTTGTCAGTGCTGTTTCCCCATTAGATTTATGAGTGCTTTACAAGCTGGCACAGTCAATGTCATCTTTTATTTTCTTTTCTTTTCCCATTCTAGTCAATAAAAAGGCAAAACAAGTATTTTCTGTCTGTCCATTTTGGCATGAAGCCTATGTATCAGACCATGTCCAAGAAGCATTATGTTCTTGGCCTAGATACTGTATTTCAGTATCCAATCAGCAAAGAAAATACACAGAAAACAAGGCAATAAGCTTTTATATTGCACACAAAGGTCCTGTTGAATACAGTTTTTTTGGCATAAGAAAATTTGTAAGAGTTCTCATGCTGATGCTGTATAAATATTTAATAATCTTGTGTAATAATAGTTTGATAAGTAGGTAGATATTGATGGAGTCCTGAGATTTGGAGATTGATTACTGGACTACTGTACAGAGTAATTGTATTCATTTAAAAATTCCTTACATTGCTGTGTTATATATATGAGGAAGCAGTCCTATTATCTTTATAAATTATGGTATGTGGTTTGGATTTATATAACATTTGAAGCAATGTGTTTGATGTTTTCTTCACTTTCCTTTCTTACAGACAGAAACTATGAATGCCAGTCTATTACGGGTTCGCCTTGAGTGCAGTTTACCTAATGACACATATCAGCTACTTAAGGTATGTTTTATTATTGTTTATTTCTACGTAAGTCTTCTTATTTTAAGCCAAGCTTGGAGGGACACTTTCCACAACTCTAGAAGTTTTAGCAAAAATGCAGTTTTCAGTGTCTCAGTTTAAAGGAGAATTGTGCTTTTATAAAACTGTATCCTCTGATACAAACGAGGTGTCACACATATCACACTAAAATCTTAAGGAGAGAAGGAGATGAAAAAAGATCCCCACCATCCCATAAACCTCCCAAAAAACTAAACCAAAACCAGTCCAACAGGATAAGCATTCTGATGCGTAGGTGTTGTACTACTGATGTAGGGCACAAAAATGATTAGATTTCTGTAATTTCTTTTCTCCAGAAACTTTTCACAAGTGTCTGGTTCGCAGTGAGAGGTGATTAGTGAGCAGAGAGGCTGAAGCCTGGGCTGTTTCTCAGGGGGGAATCAGGGCAGCCACGGTGCTGGGCAGAGCTGAGGAGGGGTGAGTGTGTTAGCAGAGATGCCCCTCTGAAAGCACTAAGCCTTCAGGACAGTAGGTTATCTCCTTGTCCTGGAGTTCTCTCCCCATCTCTCCATGTCCTTACACGGTGGGTGGGTGCTGCTCAGTGACCACGCTGTGGGTGAGGTGCTGGGTCAGGCTCAGACCCGCAGTGTGGCCAGCAGCACCTCTTTCCCCAGGAGTGATGAGGCCCAGGCTCCATAGCTGTGTTCCTGTATGTTGAGCATGGCAGCATTGCTGTGCTGCTTCGCTTCCCCGTTTGGTTCTTGCATCGCATTGAGGTGCTCGAGGTGCGCCTGAGCATTGGAGGCTGCGTGGAGTGCGGCTGCCTGCCCTTTGGTCTGAGCTTCCCAAGGGCACGTCATGCCTGTGCTCCAGTCTCCATGGCAGCCCTTGCTCCTGCTCCTAGCAACCATTTTAAGTGCTGAGGGGTCTCTTTGATGCTCTGTGAGCTGGCATCCCATCCTCAGGCGCTTCCCCAATCCTGCCGTACTTGCTTGTGGCACAAGTGTTTTGTGCATTTCTGAGAGCACCTCATGTGCTGGTTTTCTCCTCCTCATCCTGATCAAATTAGTCCTCCTGATAGGGCATCGAAGCCTGAATTTAGTGACTTTTGTGGTTTGATGCAGGACTAATTTACATTGTTCACTGTTGATTGTCTAGTTCTATTTTGCTTTGTTGGCTTTAATTTTTTTTGCGAAATGGTGTCTGTGTCTTTGTAGTTGCTATGACTTAGCAGTGTTAACAGCAGCCTCTACTTACAGATGGAAATAAGATCCTATTTGTATTTTTCTGAAGTATTCTAGCCAGACAACAGTGTTTTCTATTAAGAATTGTACATGTATGTTTGTTTTTTTAAAATTACTTCAGTGAGAAATGGAGACAAAAACACAGGATTTGGAAAAATTAACTATAAACAGACCAGTGAACATGAACTGTCTTCCTACCATTAAGACACATGCATCAGTCTGTTTATGGCACATTTTATTGAAGGCAGAGGATTTAACAAAGGAAACTGTTTTACAGTCCCTGAGGTGAGACTGACTAAGACAGTTTATAAATTTGCATTCTCTCAAGGTTCGGTGTCTTTTTTAGTTGTTTTTGTCTTTGTTTTTGCTGTGCTCTCTGTACCTGCGCTGTGTTTGGTTTCTGCTGAGATTTTAGCAAAGGTCCTGATTACTTCTGTTTTGCCAGCACTTTGGGGCTGGAAACCTTGTCTCTTAGATAATACCTTTGATTAATTTCTTAAAGTTCCTTAGTGTAATGATTTTTTTCTGTTCTGTCCCCCATCACACACACATCATATCCCTTTGTCTCGCTCCAGAGTGGCTGTTTTATGTCTGATGACCCAATGCTGCTAGAAATGAGCTTAACAGTAAGAGTGGAAAATGCCCAGCAAGATTTTGTGGAGCACAGACAATACTTACTGGAGAATCTTTTTATAGTTTATGTAGCAATGGAAAGAACAAAGACCTCAGGTAAGTCCTAAACCTACCTGTTAAGTGTAATTCAACTTGATTTTATATATAATTTGTAATTTGACATCTTAAATCGAATCGAATTCAGTGGCAGCTTGATTTCACAAGTAAGGGAGACCAAGTAAGTTCAGTTAAACACAGCTTGCAGACAATTTGTGTCGGGCAGAGTTATCATAAGCAGTTTCCTTCATAAAGCTAACAATTGTGAAGTTGTGAACTAGATCTCTTTCATTCTTTAGTCCCCTATGCTTATGCATCTGCTTGAATAGACATGGTCCTGTGAATTCTACAACTGCATTTCTGGTTTCCCATTAATTAAATTGACCATAATGGGATTGTGAAGGCAGAGTGGTTTATACAGTACTGGGGATAGTGGCCATTATGGAAAGTAGGGTAATGAGGTAATACAGATGTGCACATAATTTGTTCTTGTAAGCTAGAATTCCACAGGCAAAACAATCAACTCCTTGCAGTTTCTTTATGCTGCAAATCCTCTAAATCCAGGGGATTTAAAATTATTTTTAGAGCCTTGCAGTCTATTAGAATAGCTTTTTTTAGACATTTCTGCCAGTTTTCCTTTCTGATTGGAGAAGAAACTGCTCAAGAATCCAGATTAAAATAATATTTTTTAACTTACTTGTTGAAAAGAAACATGATCTTCTTGTCTTTTGAGAAATGCATTTCAAAATCTAGTCACAAAACAATATCTACAGTATGTACTGTTTCCCTTGTGCCTGTTCTGTGATGTGGTATTTCACAGAGCTGAAACTGAAATACCCACTGTAAACCTAGTTTCCCTGCCAGTGAGATGCCAGGGCTTTGTTATGTTGAGTTGTGGATGTACATTTATTCTGATGCTGGTAGAAAATTGTTCCCATCTGTTCTGTCGAGGGTGCTCACTTTTAACACTTTCGATGGTTAAAGTACTGGAAGTATTTTTTAGGGCTGTTTTCTGTTAAATGTAGTGCAATTGTAAGTCCTGTCTGTGCTAGAGGTTGGTCCTATAAGCCTTTTGGATTAGCTGTTGGTGGGAAGTTGGCACCTAGAGCAGGGCAGCAGGTAGGCAGGGTCTGCACAGGGGTACTAACCAGCTGGAAAGGCTGAAGAGGAGTGTGCTTTAAACAGCTGTGGGGTATGGGGAGCTCATAATCAATACCTTGAACCCTCCTTTGGAAGCTGGCACTTGCAGTCTTGCTTTCCAGCAGCTGAGCAAAGCACACACGTTACTAGAAATTGTGGCTGGTCAGGTGGGAGAATGCCCTTTCATGGCAGCCTGCATGCACTGATTTAATACACTGGTTTATAAGCAAGGGCAAAACCTCAAGTTATCTTCCTTGTGGAGGGACCTTAGTATGATGATCATCTTTTGCTCTACCTTGCTGCCCTTCTTTTGGTCCCCTACATCTTCCTACTGTCCTGTGGATGGGAGCATAGCTTTGCCAGTGACCAAGGGTGGTTCCCCAACATAGCTGTGCCACCTTACCAGCAGGTGAAAGCTGTGTTACCCCTGTCTCCTGTTGCTTTAGGCAATAGTTTGCTAACCTACTGGGTGATAGGACGTTTCCTGATTTGAGCCCAGAGTGCTGAATCTGACTTCATATTATTTCCTGGGAATGGTTGCATTTTAAAGCAGACAAGCCAGGAGATGGTTCAGCTGTGTATGATGCAGAACAGTTTTTACTGGACTCTCTTCTGCTGTTGATAGACTGGCCCTTAGAAAGTTACTTCATCATCAGCCATTCTTCTTCCCTTCAGCTGTTAACTCCTGTCTCCCTGCCCCAAGGAGGGGGGAGTTGTGTTCGATCTAAGATTTAGGGGATAG
This sequence comes from Leptocoma aspasia, assembly GCA_013399835.1. Classification (NCBI taxonomy): domain Eukaryota; kingdom Metazoa; phylum Chordata; class Aves; order Passeriformes; family Nectariniidae; genus Leptocoma; species Leptocoma aspasia. The sequence continues at coordinate 268,886 of VXAX01001922.1, forward strand.
TGAAGATTCCCTGTTGAAACTTGCCTGCATGTCTGTGGCTAAAAATCTTGTTGAGTGGATTTTTACTCCTCTCTCAAATGTTTGCCAGCTCAAGATGTGAATAGTTCCCCCTTTTTACAAGGGTATCTGTCACACAAAGATTTTAAAATTTAAATTGGGATTGCTTTTCCTATGAGTGTCTGACAAAACAAATGTTTCTGTCCTTGGTGAACTTAGCTTGGTGTTTATTCTTTTGGACAGGTCATTCATCAGTAGATGTGTATATCATGCATTCTGGAAACAGCCTGGTGCATATACAGGTAATTGTGGGCTTCAGGAAGCCATAATTTAGGGTGGTGAATTTGATTAGGGAATTAGCTTTCTGTAATAGCAGATTGATTTTGCTGGTGGCAAATGTCACACCTCCAAGTTTTTAAAGTGTGCCCAAATGTCTAATAGATCCTTGAGATGACATGTTGTAGTTCAGTGATGGATTTTTTTTAAGAGCTGTTAACTTGAATAAACATTCATGTGTTGATGTAGAAGATACGAGAAAATGGCAGATGGTGGCATGCAAATTTGACAAGAAGATAGACTAATACAGGAGCTGCAACACTAATAAGGGTAGTACTGCTATAAAAATCATTTGTCTTGTCTTCATGCAGGAAATACAGAAGTTGTCACAAAAAGACACATCAGCTGTGGAGTTTGAGCCAGTACTGCTATCCTCATCATCTACTAACTTCACAAAAGTTGCTTCTATTTCTTGTAAAGGTACAGGTTACATATTTAGAGAAAATATGATTAAATAGGATTTCATTGCTGAAAAAGGGTAGGTTTTTTCAGCAGAGACCCTGAAAGGTTTCAAAATCAACTTGTCTAGACTTTATTGAGAAAGAGGATGAATTCTTTCTGCTAATAGTTTCCACACTTTTTTGTGTTTATGTGGTTCCTCTTAGGCTGGTTGTAGGCTCTAAGCTATACATACTTGAAAAAGCAGAAAAAACAGTTGCTAAAATGTTAGCTGAGTTTACAGTGTGCATAATTATTGAATATGCTTTTTTAACATCCTTTTATAGTTATGGGTTTTTTCTGTTTTGAGTATGTTTTCTAAAAGGCTATTGTGCTTGGGTGGTCATTTTCTATGACATTGCTTGGCAAGACCATTGAGGTGGCCTGCCTGAAACCAGACATGTTTGTGGAAGAGCAGAGATTGGCATTTAAGCATTCCTGACTCCAGCCTGTTTCCTATTCTGACCACTAGACTGCAGTGTGCAGACTATAAACATCAATGAAACAGGCTGCTTTCATAATGACATTGAGACATGTTTTTCCTCGGGAAAACATGGATGAATAAGAAGAAAGAAGGGACTGTTATGTTAAGTGATTCTCTTTTTCAGAGCAGTTTTTCATTTGTTAAAAGGAGGCAGCATGCTCTGATTAGTAAGAATGCTGTGCCAATGACAGGTGGTTAAAACTGGTCAGGTTGCTTTTCACAGCTTTATTGTGTGTGTATTTTTTGAAGGTGTTTAGCATTCATGAATACTTCTTAAGGCAAGGTTTGAAACCTCTGAAAAGACTGAATCTTAGGACTCAAACGATTAGATGCTTTACTCACCTGTGTGAGGATTGCACCAGCAAAGGTTCCCCTTCTTTTTAGTGTTCTTGCAAATCTTCATATGAAAATCATTTTGGATATGCTTCTGGCTGATGTATTCCGTGTGTCTTTTCTTTCCCAGCTGCATCCTGTGACGGTGCAAGTCTTTATTCTGACAACAACAAGAACAGTCTTTTGAAAGGCACTACAACACTCAAAGCCTGTCTTTTCTGTCCTGTGATGGAAGGGTAGGTTGGCAGTGGATTTTTTTGTTTGTTAGCGTTCACTGATACCATAATGAAAATACTGCACCTTACTTTTAAGAGATGAAAACTTCCTTTGTCACTCTATGATTCCAAGGTCAGTGAAAAGGCTTCTTCCTATTGTTGCTGTGTCATTTGCCAAAATGGACCTGTCACGTTTAAAGCAATAATTCTGTATTTTATCCTAAGAAGAATTTTAGGAGCCAGTAAAAAGATGTGCCTTAGCAGCTCATACCATATAAATGTTGCTTAGTCTATGATAAAGTTTCCAGCACCCTTGTTAATGCAACACAGAAGCTGGATAATCTTAGAAAAAATGTGAAGTCTTTTCTTGCTTCAGTCGTCTTTTGCCAATTTCATCCAGCCTGCTGTATCACAAAGTAATAGGCAATGTTGTGCTATAGCATAAGAAGAGGGTAGATACTTTGCCTGTCTCTTTTACATGGTTCTTATGAATTTTTGCTCTCATATGTAATTATTCCCAAATAAATAGTTTTGTTCTTCTCTGGGAAACTTAGAAGTGGCTCACCATATAAGAATGCTATGGTATTGTCTCTTGTATAGGCCACTTGTTGTGTACTCAAGGACAATAGCAGTTGTATTTATATTTTTTTTCTGTATTTACTTATAGGTATTTTGATGTAGATCCTTCTGCAGCACTGTTTCATATAGAACCACATCGTAATACTTCAGGATATTGGTCTGTCTGGTTTACAAATAATTTTTACTTCAGCATTGAATTGAATGAGGTCTTCATAGCCAGAGAAACAAAGAACATAGTAAAGGTAAGCTTTATTTCTTCTTTGTACAATGTTTTGTATTTGATTTAAAGATATGGACCTTTGACATACAAAATAGGTTATTTGAAGAGCTTGGTGTTGAGCTGGTTGTAATCAGTTGAAAATAAAGGTTTATGTATATCTGTAACTATTAGGTTATGGTCTCAAGAGGCATTATTCACTGTCCAGCTTACTTTTGTACTGTTTTATTGACAATGTTCTTTCATTTGAGTTGAAGCTACAGATGCATCAAATTACAGACCATTGCTCTGTTCTCAGAATTGTTGAATGTGTGTGTCTGTGCTCTCCAGGATTCAGCATTTCTTCATAGTGGAAGCCTTTAGTGCATAGATGAACTTTAAAGCTGATAACTTACTGGCACAACTGCTTGGTTCAAATCAGGCAAATCTGGTTTATGAATAAGCACATAATGTAGGCATCTAAATGGCTCTTTTTGTGTTTTGGTGTTGAGATTTGCATAAGTGCACTGTATGGATCAGCTGTGAGCACATATGACCATGTAGTAACAGCAAGAACACGAAGGACGAGAAAGTTTGCATTTTTCAAGGTAGCACCTGCATCAGAAAGTGCTGTACCAATTTTAATTCAGCTGTCATTTGATTCTTTTCAGATTCTGAACTTCGCTGAACCTCTGACTCTACCTCCAGGCTGCTGGAATGTATTTTCTTTGAAGCTCAGTGTGAAAGACACTGTAACGAATGTGCTCTCTAGTATTTGTTTGTCCACAAATGTGGGAGTGATGTTTGAAATACCTCTGCAGATATATTCAGCTGTGTCCAAGGTATTGTGTTCAGTTGTGTGTGTTGAATTATTGTCAGGCACTGCAAACCCAACTACAGCAGTGTCTCTCTCAGAAATCTGTTTTTAGTCTTGAAAGAAAAGCTCAGTACCAGACCACTCTGCTAGACTGTTCTGAAGATTGAGAGGTTAGGTCCCCAGAGTTGAACAGTTGAACAGAATTGTAGTTCCCTTGGCACTTAATTCTCTTAATTCAAGGCCTTAATTCTGTTATGTGACTCTATGAAATTATGCACTGAGAAACTGAAATTTGATCTCTTGTTTTGTCATATTTTTGTTTTGTTTTTCCAGCAGGGAGATCTTAACTTTGAAGCAATTGCCCACTGTGATATTCAGTGCTACTTGGGAAAATCTGATTCAGGTAGGCTCGTCTAAGGCTATTTTTTGGCAGCTGACAGTAGTTTTATTGCAGAAAATTAATTTTATATAGCAGGACTTATAATGGAAATAATGAGATTGTTCATGCAAATACTTAGTTCTACTTTTTTTTTAAAAACATCCACTTTTCTAGGAGTATATAAATGGCTGAGGGTACTGAGTACATGGTGCTGTATTTCAGACATCTAGTTCCATAGCACGTTCTAAGCTGCTGTTCTGTCTTGAAACATTTTTTTTTCATTTTAGTATTTAAGACTCTCCTGTAAGTTCTCATTGGTGATGTATTGCCCTTTTCTTTCTTTGTACACATTTTCTCAAGAGATGTTGAGGTAGAATGGTAAAACCGTCCACTAACTCAAAGTTGTTAGAAAATGTGCATAACCTGGGCCCAGATCCTGGGAATTCTTTTATGAAAAACAAAAAAAAAAAGGTGACCAATATCTGCCTGTATCTAGAGTTAAAGCTGAAGGCCTTCTCTTTATCTCTTTCCCACAGCAATAATTCCATAGATTTCAGCAAAGATGGTTTGTCAGGCTTATAAAATAGCAACCTTAACACTGTATCATATGAAACAGAAAGGGGAGGTCTCATTTTTTCTGGAACTGAGGAATCTATCTCCAGATACTGTAATGCTGGCAGCTGTTTTAAGTACCTGACTAGCATTTACCAAAATACAGCAATAGGTATTACATGGCATGATACTGCCTAAAGAATGTTGAACCTGTTAAAAACTGATTCAGAATAGTGGTTTTTATTTTCTGTGCAGTAAGGAGTTTCAGAAGGCAGCTGGTATCACAGGCTTGAAATGTTTGAGTGCTCTCCTGGAAATGTTTTCAAGATGACGTTTCCTAAAATGTATCTTTGTGTGAGGATATGAGGAAGGCTGTAGTAGTCAGTCAGATGTGAAAAGGAGAATTGAGGTGACACACAGAAACATGTGACTTTAACAATTACTGAGACACTCGCATGCTAAGGTGCATATCTTAGAAGCAAATGTTTGTTGGGTTTTTTTTTTTGGTTTTTTTTTTTCCTTATCTCAATGATGGAATATGGCTGATACAACTGAATCCTTGTTGCTTACTTTATTTTCATTCTAATAATACACGTAATGAGATCTGTACTTACAGATACTCTGCCTTCTGCTTTAGGATACTAGTATTTGTTAAACAGAAATGTGTAATGCATGAGCCTGAAAATGCTGATCTAAAGAAATTGTAGTTGGATTATTCCAATAATCACCAATCTCAATTCATTACTTTAAACATTAATGATTGTAAAATAAAGTACATACACTTTCAAAATAAATAATTTTTGTTTTCTTTCTAAAGAAGTTTGCTTTTCTAACTACTTTCTGCTGTGTGAAAATGCTTGAGCCAATATGTTTAACTTTGTAAAATGCACTGATCTTTAGACTGATGTAAAGCCCTGCAATTCATCTTAAGAAGAATTTGAGAAAATTATCAGCATCTAGAAAAGAAGCTAAAATAAAAGGACTGTTTTTGCCAAACTGTGGGAATTGTTCTGTTCCCTGCTGTGCCATGCTAGTACATTTTTGTACCACTATGTAGTATATTATCTTGATACTTTACTGCCATTAGTGGAGGGTACTGTGTAGACTACTGATAACGTGGTTACTCAGCAATGGCATTTATTAGAAATAGCAGCAGCAAAAAGAGCATACGCAGCCTGTGCAATACCCACTCTCTTGTTTGCATGTACAGTTACTTTGGTTTTGCAGATGTATTTCTTTAAGCAAATCTGATATGGAAAGTAATATATATACCCTCACATATTCTCACTTTGAAGGGGAAAAGTGGGTTGCCTTTTTTGTTTTGGGTCTGGACACTTTGCAGATACTGTTTACTTATGTTCAGAGGTAGATTGATGGAAGGAGCAAATAGTATCTCTCTAAAATCTGAAAAATCTATTATCCTTTTAGCAAATCTGCTTTGGCAGAAGAGTCTCTCTCTGGACCATTCTGCCTGGGATGTGGATTCCGAGCTTGCAAGTGACCTTTATGAAAGATGGCAGAAAATACGACGTGGGGAAGCATGCAGGTCTGTACAGAATCTGTTGAGGGTCGTAATTCAAGCCAGTACAGTGTTGTAAGAAAGAATATTTCTGTTCTGAAGTACTTTTAATTTTCTACACTTAAGTTAGTTCTCTTGACAAACATGGAGTTTCAGAGCACCCCAGACACTCCCAGCTTTCATTTCAAGGCACTGCCAGCCACAAGTAAGCTTTTCAGCCTAGAATATAAATAATATTCTGACTATAGTTATCTTACCAGGGCTACCTGGCGTGAAAACAGTCCAAGCATGTTTTACCAGCTCATTTATGGAGCTGCATGAGTCCTTCATCAACAGGTTGCATAGCAGTCTTCTCAGGGTCTTTGAATGGCTTTCAAGGTTTTTAGTCCCTGGCTTGCATACACAGAAGGTAGCTGTTAGGTTACAGCTTTATGGACTTTATTTTGTAGAGACCATTTTCAAGGAAACATAAGTTGATGCAATTGCAGGTCCTGGCAAATCATCTTCTTGTTGTTGTTCTTGGTTTGAAAGGGAAAAAAAAAGAAACTAATTTAAGTTTTCTGCTTTTGCCAATAAAGCAGGAGGAGTATGTTAGGATCAGCTCGTTTTACTCAGCAGAAGAACTCTGAAGAGAAATCCTTTGCCTTTTTCTTGCCACGGTTGACTACAGAGCCTGGCCTTACACTCAACTTTAATGCCACAGCTGTTAAAAGTAGTATGGTGAGGATGGTTGTTACTGTGCTTTTTTCTGAGTTGATGTATGTTTCGCTTGTTTAAATAACAAAGTCTGTGGTTAATATTTGGTGCTGCTTAGCATTTTCCTACTGCTTATGAACTGGTGTTTTGATCTCAGTTAAGACACTAGATTTGTATCCCTTTGGCTCTTTGATAAGTTTCCTGGCCTCCTAGTTGTAAATACTTCAGTACAAGGAGAGGAGTAAAGCATTGTAGGTTTTAACCAACAATAGTTGCTAAAACTTTCCTTGTGTTCATTGTATAAGTTACATTCTTGTGGTGAAATAATTGAACATGGGACTAGGGATAGGGTGTGTTGTCATTAGTGGTGCATGTAAAGCTGTACAGGATGGCCTTCCTCATGCCACTGTCTTGTGTAACAGAAGTGTGTAAAACACTTATGAGAGATACAACACTTGCAAAGCAATGTATCTTCCAGCCACGCTGACAGTTACTTCTTTCTTGTTTGTCAGATTCAGGTCTCTACTAACTTAGCCTAGGCCAGAACCAGTCATATGGAAATAGTTTTCATATGCACATAATGTGAATTACCTTAATATTCCATTTGTCCAATTTAATTGTTAGTCATTAGAGAAATTTTTATAACCTGCTTGCATTCAGACTTCTCTAAGAAAGGGTGGCACCTCACTAACTTCACTGTCTTCTGTGCAAGAGCTTTGTTCACATCTGCCTACATAAATCAAAATCCAAATGAAAGGGTTGTTTTGGGAGCAGGGGTGGTCTCTATTTTCATACACGTGGTTCAAAATGCACTCTTAGCTGATTTTACAAATTATGACGTTGTGGTGACATGTCCTGCTGTTACATGCAGTCATGTGCATGTATGATTATACTGCATTGACACAGAAGCCAGATTGAAGTCCCTTGAAAATGCAGATTGTATTGCCAGTGCTGAATTATATTACCAACCAGTTCTCAAATATGTAGTTTTTAACTCTTTCTTTTCCCCTCCAAACTATTTAGGTAAAATATTTCGTACTAAGAAACCCTTCATCCTTCCCAGTTACGTTGCAGCTTCTGCCTCTTTCTTACTACCCTGATCCCCAAGCTTCACTGAGTCTGCTGAACAAATGGTAATAACTATCTCAGGATACTGTTTTCCCTTTTGAAAGATCTTTTTTGCTATGCCTTATGATTGTTACTTATTGGGTTTTATTTAGTTTTTCAAAGTGTAACTTAGGTGGGGATTATGTTCTGACCCATTTTGGAAGTTAGATCCGTGTTTGGGGCATCTCCCTGTATGGTGCATGCCTTTGTAATGTACCTCATCATTGATAAAACACAAATTGAACGTGTTTTGAGCAAGTTTGTATCTGCCAGATATAAATTACAGTTGGTCATCTTCTGGTATCTGAGGCTTAGTGCAAGCTGCCCAGGTGAGGTGAACAGCTTACAGAGTTGGGGTTGTCCCTCTCCTCACAGTGCTAGTTGCTATCTATGGAGCCTGTAGACAGATCAGTGAAAAGAAGGTATCTGAACCATCCCACCAGGAAGAGTTTTCTTCTTAGCCTTGTCTTAGGTAATAACTCTGGTTGAAGAGGAGACAGGAAGCGGGAAGAAAAATGCAGGTCCAGAGGAAGCAACCCCAACAGAAGTGTTTAGGGTCAGCTAAGTAAATGTTTCTGTGTTGTTTTAGACTTTCTGTTTTAGATTTGAGATGATCTAATGAGAAATCTAGAGAAGAGTTAGATGAACAATAAAGGGACCTGGTGAGTGAGCAGAAGTTCACCAAAATAAGCCCTGTCACACTTATCTTTGAAAAAATGTTAGAGTTGGTGGGACTGTGTGGTTAGAGACAGTGGGATTACTCCTGTGCTTAGGTGTAACTTGCTTATTTGGGGTCCCCGTCCCTGTGTAATTGCTTCCTTAACCTCATTTCTTTACGTAGGTACATGCATGTGCATATATATGTCTGTCTATATATATGCACATTAATAACTGCATCTGTTTGCATACTAAATATGATTTCCACATAGACTCTCTCTAGTGGTTTGCAATTACATTTTCTCTGTATTTGCACACTTTTGTTTCTGCAGATTTTCTAAGTTCACCAGGAATCACATCCATTAACTGGTTCTTTTTAAGCTAATGTCATAGACAGTTGTGACAAATGAGTTTTCAGTTCAGTGGCTGGAGGTCCATTAGTCCTCTATAATCTACATTTTACGTGTTGGTTTTCTTACGTCAGTTTTTAATACCTAATGTCAAATGCTTATAATTTGCATTTGAGCAAACAAATCAATTGCTTGAAGTGAATTTGATTTGCAAATTATGTGATGGAAAATAGGAATTTATCCCAAACAAATCATGAGCAGAAAGAGGGATATTTGAATAAATCGTATGAGATTTAATAATGATTATTTCTTAACAGTTATGTGAGCAGAAAGAGCTTTAGGGAATTTGTGTTTGTGTGGCTTAGTAATTCTGTTTCTTGACTGTGATCTTTTACAATATTCTACAGTGACAGACCTAAAATGCCCAGCCATTTGTCTGTTTTCCAAATGTGTGGAATCCACATAAAACTGATTTGCAGTGTATTCTGTTGAAATGCAGACCCACATTTCCACCATACTTCACACTGCCAAAATGCAATTGTAAAAGTAGTCTTTCTTTAAGAATAGATGCCAGCATGTAAAAATCAGTCAATGCAGTTCTGACAGGCTGGGTTTCAAGTGCCTAACTTTTTGTTTTGGTTTATTTAGGTTCGGCATAAATGTGCAAGCTATTAATTTCACAACCACCGAATTCAGGCTGATGGATGAATGTTCTCACAGGGTAAGATGGCTAATTTTAGTAGAACTGGTCTGACACACTAGAGAAAGATCTTTCTAGCTATGCTACTTCTGGGTTCTTCCCAAGTGCAATTTAAAGCAGTTTCACAGTGTTTTCTTGATTCTTTGTCAGGTTTGTATCTCTGCAGTTAATTATTTTCAGGATTTGAGTCAGTTTTGAATGCAGCTGTAAGGAGGAAGTGCATGCATGCCTGCAAGTGTGTGGATGTGTTGTTGGGACTTCACCCTTGGCTCCAGGCTGACCATGAAGTGTCAGGCTGTTGGTGATGTCAGGAGCTGGCTGGTTATCTCCTGAGTAGAGGGAAGTAGTGTCGTGTAGTTCAAGGGAGGAGGAGCCGGGGTTTCTCCATCTCAGCTTCATGCCATTGCAACTTCTGGATTCAGGTTTGGAGTGTCATGGTTCTCGCTGGTTCCCATTGCCTAATTTTTGCATGAGTGTGGTAACACCTTGACTGTGGCACACCATTCCTGAGCTGTGCTTAAACCCTGAGATGTTGTCATGGATGACAGAGAACATGCTGTGTCACGGATGCTGGCATATCCTGGTGACCAGAGTACTATCCAGAATACCTGGGGAATTTCTTCTTAAGAGTTCTGGTTTGTGCAAAAGCTCAGAATTTATGTATTTTCCTTGCTGTTTGGGCATGCTGCAGCTTCATCTTTAATGTCCTGTGTAGATACATGTTTCTGCATATGTGCTTTAAGATCTTAATGAAATATTTGTGCCTTGTAAAAAGAAAAGATTATGTTTGCTATGCTAATCAAAGCTGACCTTTCCTTTCTGGCAACAGTTGTAAGAGTTGTTGTAAAAGAGAGGAGACAGCAGTTCATAAATCCTAGCCTGTAGGCACACTCTGAAAAAGGGAAGGTAGCATAGGGGTAGGAGTGAGCTTCCACAGTCCCACACACCATACTCCTGGCCAAATGGAAAAATAGCTGTAGATCTTCACATCAGTGTGTGCAATACATGTTTTTCATTAGACTTGAAGAGCTATGGGGAACATGCATGGTTAGATAGATTTTCAGCACATAGGAGACAGATCTTGCCTTGTTAACCAAACCAATAGTTGTTAATTTTTAAATTTTTGCATTTGTCATCATTAGCGCTAGTCAGTTTATGTGCAGTGAATTGTTATGCTCATCTTTGTAGGGAGTGACATGGGGAAGTTTGCAAGTGCTATATATGGCTTGCTTTTAATAAATACTGACTATTAAATGCAGGTTCTGATAGGTTTTGTGTGTTATTTTTCATAAAACAGGCTAAGAATAAAACCATTTTGAACTGAAAAAGATCAGAAAAAGCTGTTAGTACAACACGCATAAACTGAGAAACAATCAAGTGAGAGCCCATTTTGGAATGTTTATGGGTTTTTTGACTGCTATAGGTATCTGTTCACCCCTTTCTAAGAGGGGACCCCCAATTCTGGAAGAGCGAGTTATAGGGCTATTTTCATTTTTCAAAGGCAGAAAGAATAAACAACAGTATTAAAAAAATTTTTACATTATTTCCAGGCTAAGTGAACTTCTGGTAGTTCTGGTTTTCAATTAATATGGTAGAGAATTCTCTTTGGCTTCTTTCCAGTGGCTCAAATGATCAGCATATTTGCCAGCAGTCCCTTTCTCACTTCAATCAAGTTGTAAGTCATACGCTGAGGGTATAATGGTTGCCACATTTCCCTGTGCAATCAGTGCACTGTCAGTTCTTGTGCTGTGAAGTGTTTCAGGATTCCTTGAATATGAAAGACACTATATAATTTCTTTTCCATCTGAGCAAATAAAAGCTGTTTTAAATAATGAAGTAATACATTCCTCATAATAAGTGCAGTAATATGAACTTTTGCTCAAATAAACAGTCTTATCTGGTGTTTTATGTTGTCAAAAGGAAAGACTTTGGTGTAGCAAGTTAGTTAGCAGTTTCTGCACCTTGCCAAAAATATTCTGTGTGCTGCTAAGTAGTGATACAGTGCTTTCTTTATTGACATCTTTAAACACACATGTTTTCTGTGAGTAAGAAGTGCATTTTTTGTTTAACAGAATGCACATCAAGAGGACCTCATTAGCAAGAAATGCAGTTCTGAGATGCTTTGCTTAAGTTTACAGCCACTGGAAACCAGAAAAGTTGGTGTAATTTTTACACCTCTTGACTACAAAAGAGTAGCTTCCCTTATTTTAATCAGGTAAGCCAAGTTTTAGTTTTAAGTGAGAATCAAGGAATTCAATGTAAAAATGAATTTGCGGAGTCCTGGCACATAGACAAATGGTCAAAATTTGAAAGTCAGAATACCTCTGGTTTAATAAAAATTGCTTAAAGTGTGTTTGTGCCTTACATCTCAGTCATTAATTTTCTTGATATGTGGTCAGAGGGTTATAAAATGCATGTGACTGTACTGAGGCAGTTTTGAATTAAGAGAGAAACACATTGTGTGGCTTTGCTATTTTCAACCTGACTTAATAATGATAGGAGTTATGGATCCAATGATTCTTTTATGCAGCCAAGCTTTGGTTGCCTTTGTAGGAAAAGGGAGTTTATTGAAGAAGCAACCAGTTTTACTAGGTGGCACCGTTGTTATCTAGTGTCACTGGCCACTTAACTTGCTCCTTCACTGTGTGAAATTCACTAGTGGCTGGTTCTGGAGGATCCTGTCTCTGTTTAGGGGAAGCCTGTCTAGGTTTGGCCACTGATTTTGTTACTGAAACACTGTTATCTTGGTTTGGCACCTAGAGAGCAAAGCCATGGTTTTGCAAACTTAATTTGTGCTTTAGTGGCTGATTGCTTGATCTTTATTTTATGGCAGAAACAACTTAACTGTTCTGGATGTGGTCAATGTAGAAGGCTTCGGAGCCAAAGAATTGCTTAAAGTTGGGGGAAGACTCCCTGGTGCAGGAGGATCCCTTCGGTTTAAGGTGCCAGAAGCTACGCTAATGGACTGCAGACGACGTGAGTAAGGAGACACAGGTCTCTGGTTGTGCAGCTGGCTGCTTTGCTCTGCACTGGAACTGATACAGAACCAGTTAATGTTACATAAACAGGATGGTAAAAGCTGAAGAGCTTCGCCATGAGAAGTGTAGATTCTGTTTTGTCAACACTCTGACTGAAAATAGTTGAAAGTTTTAGAAATACACTACTGCAGAATATCTGTATTAGATCTTGGTCACTTATGGTTTTTTTTCTTTAATTAAAAGTAAAAATAGCAATTTATTTATGAATGTAAGAAAATAATTTTATGCACTGTTAAATAATTGCTCTCTTTTTTTCCTTTAAGAACTGAAAGACAGCAAGCAAATTCTATCCATTACGAAGAACTTCAAAGTAGAGAATATTGGGCCTCTTCCTATAACAATTTCTTCAATGAAAATCAATGGTTACAGTTGTCAAGGATATGGATTTGAAGTGTTAGACTGTCAGGAATTTTTCCTAGCTCAAAACTCATCACGAGAAATCAGCATTGTGTAAGCACTGACAAATTTGTTGACAAAATAACTGAAGTGGAAATTTGAAATAATTAATTTCAGAAACAGATACTCCAATAGCATACCACACACAAAATTTTGAATAGAAATTTAGTAAGAGTTTCCCTCAGCATAACACTAATGAACGGATTATATAATACTGGTTCTTTATATGACCCGTTATTTTTAAAAAGCAGCATACATGCTTTTATCAGTGCATTATGAAGTAGTAAATTAAAACAAAAGAGTTGCCACCATTTTTTATTTGCTTGTTATTCTCTAAACTTGTTCCAAGTAGCCTGACCACAGTATAGTCATGTTTTCCCAACATTGCACATAGTCTAAAACTGATTCTTTTTAAACTATCCTTGAGTGAAAGATACTTGACTTAAGCAGAAGTAATGTTACTGTATTAAAGTAATTGTGGTTTCCCATACAACAAATTTCACCTCTACTGATTGGAAAGGCAACTTATACCTTCTAGCAATCAAGTAGAATATCGAGATGGGTCAAGGAAGTGGAAGAAGAGACAAATCTGCCATTTCTTCTGCTTTCTGTATCTTTCCAACTTTGTACCCTAGTACCTGGCCCTTTCTGAAATCATGCTGGCTGCATGCTGGACAGCTGTGCTTTTGTTGATTAACCTGAGTTGATCATGTGCATTTCCTTGATAAAAGGAAAACATGTCACAGTAATAAGAATATTGTGAAGAGTCACAATAAACCCACATATTTTGCCAATTTCAGATGACCTGATGCCACCTGCACAGTTTAAGCAGATAGTGGACACTTTATTTAACTGTGCTTTAAAAAAATATTATTAAATTATGTTATTTCATATAACTAAACTGTTATTATTAGATAAATAAGTTAATAATTCATATTAATAATGAGACAATATTTTAGTAATTTTAAGGATACTATTAAATTATTGGTAAATATTATTAAATTGGTTTTCTTACTTCTTGTTGTTGTTGTCATCATATTATTTGTATTTTTGTTATCAGTGTGACTTCAGAAAGTAAAATTCAGCCCAACAATGAAAAAGTAATGCCACCTCTGTTTTTCCTGACAGATTCACTCCTGACTTTACATCTTCATGGGTGATTCGTGAGCTCACACTGGTGACTGCTGCTGATTTGGAGTTCCACTTCACGCTCAACGTGACTCTCCCTCACCACCTGTTACCGCTGTGTGCAGATGTGGTGCCAGGACCCAGCTGGGAAGAGTCTTTCTGGAGGCTCACTGTCCTCTTCGTAAGGTAAGGCTTTCCTCACAGCACCCCAGAGTCTCTACAAGATGCAGTGCATGTGCATGTCATGGTGATAACAGAGTGTGCTGGTGCATCCCTAACTGAGATCCCCATGCACACTCGGCTGCTGCTTGCATGGTTTGGACACTGGAAGCAGGGCACAAATGAAGTGACAGCTGTGACCACTTTGCCTGGTTCTAGATGCAACAGAAGAAGACTACAGGGATCTGAAAAACCAGGAATTTTTCATTTTGTTTTCCTGCTAACAAAACTTACACTGCATGATTGAGAAGGTGGTTTGATGAATTAGAAAGATTTTTGTTTTGGTCCGTATTTGTTTGATGCAATTAATACATCGTGGAGAGAGAGGATGTTTTGCATCTATATTTTTAGTTCAGAAGTATGATGGCATTTGTAGCTCATTTTATGCCAGCATTTTCTCTAGGAAAAGAAAGACAGTATTTAATAAATACCAAAATAATGACAATGACTATCATGAATGAACAGCAGGCTGATAGGTATCATATTATGATATATGTAAGACTCACTACAATACAGTTACTTCTAAATTATCTTCAAATCAAGGATTATCTCTTTAAGAATTAACTTTTTCTTTGTTCTATTTTTTCTTTTAAATTCATGACTGAGTTATTTTATCGAGCTAATAACTAGCAAGGGCTATAAGGAAAAAAAGGAAAAGAAAATACTATTACAACTATAATTTTTAAGGCTGTATTTTGAGTTTCTTGTCTGTCTTTTTACTTAGAATTTACTAACAAAATATTTCAAAAGTGTATCTTGCTAGAAGCTTTTTAACTCTTTCACTGAATATTCCTGAAAGTTGTAGACACCAGTATCTATTGTTTTCTTTGACAGTTTGTCCCTGCTTGGAGTGATTTTGATAGCCTTCCAGCAAGCTCAGTATATTCTAGCAGAGTTCATGAAATCAAGACAGAGGCCAAATCCTAGTGCTTCACCACAGCAGAACAGCAACTCTGTTGACGTAATCAGCTCTGATTCCTACAAGTAAAAATACTTTTTTTTTCTTCTTTTCTACCTTATTTATTGTGGAGTGGTGGTTTCTGTCTGATTCCTACTGGTATTGCTGTGTGCTGGTTTAAAGGAGACAGTGTTCCAGGCAGCCTCTTTTGGAGAACTTCCACCTCAGCCCAGGAGGAATCGAGGAACTCAGGGATTTATTAATCTTGAGTATTGCCAGTAATACATAAGGTAAAAATTGTGTGATGAAAGTAAAGGATACGCCACCTGTGGCAGCCATGGAAAGAATGGAAAATACATTGATGGTTCTCAATCTGACTCTCTTGAGTGGTCAGTTAGGCACTTACTCAGTGAAGCACGTCAGTGTGTTGGAAGTCTGAGCAAATACTTAAGAGTTGTGCTCAATTCTCACTGAAATCAGAGTGTGCTTAGCTGCTATGGTAAATTAAAGACCTAAAGCAATTTCATGACTTGTGAATACGCCCCGCTTTCTTTTCTTACAACAGTATCTCATAAAACAATTAATGATGGCTTTGCAAAGAAAAACAAATCCCATATTATTATTTTTTTTTCCTCCAGGGGAAGCTGCAAGACATTTATGGATTCCTATAGTTCCTCAGATAAAGGTAAAGGGAAGGGCTTCCTGTCTGTAGGCACTCCTTCCAGCCGAAGTCAGAGTGCGTCAAAGAGAAGTCCTGCAACCTACAGCCACTCTCAGAAGAAACACAAATGTTCAGTTTACTACAGTAAGCAGAAACCAAACACAGCAGCTGGCAGTGCCATTGCAGCTGCTGATGAGAAACAGAATCAGATTGCAGAGAACCAAATCTCAGCACCAAAAGAGGACATTTGCACTGATGTTGTCAGTGAGAACTGGGTAACTCTGAAATATGCAAATGGCATAAACGTTAACAAGAATTTAACTCTTCCAGAAGACTTTCTGGGTAAAGAAGAAAGTACACTGAAAAATACAGTTCTCATTAAAAATACTTCTTCAGAGTGTGATCTGAAGGAAGATCTTCAAACATGTATGTTTCCTAAGGAAACTAACCTTAAAACTTCAGAAAATCTAGCTGAGCTCAAAGAACAGGAGTTTTGTTCTGTGAAGATGTCCAAGAAGCTACCTGAAAGTCACTTGTCCAGAAATTCATCTCAACAGCCGGAACTGCAGGAAATTAGGAAAATTAGTGGTAATTTTTTCTCAAATTCTATCAGTCTAAATTACAAAGTGAAATCTTCTGATGAGTTCACTGTGATCAGGATTTTGTCTTTTGCATGGGACAAGGGAATGTGGTGTTTCTTACGTGTTCACTGTGATTTGTCTGTTTACATTCTGAAGGAAGCAGCTTACATTTGAAGTTGTTTCATAAATCATAAATTTGCTTGGTTTAGAGATTTCAAGCTTGTTGCTGTAGAATTTTAACTGTTAAAATAATTGATGTCATAGATCTGCTTATAAGACACAAATTGCCCTTGTCAGATATTCAGAAGGATCCCAGTTTGCTATTTTCAGGTCCACTGAAAATACGCTGCTTGAATCACCAAGCAAGCACATTCAGAAGCAGATATTCAGAACTCCTTTGATAAAACCACCCAGAATAAGAAAAACCTGACATCAGGATAATGTGAACTTTGATTGTGTAGGAATCTGCAAGTCAGTGTTTTCCACAGTAATTGCATAGCTATATTTTTATCTTGTTTTTCTTTTTCTGAAATTGTGGGGCTAAGCTGCCTTGTAAGTCTTACTCTTAGCTTCGCAATTCAAAATTTTAAGAACAGCAGAAGAACACCTGAGAGAAATCAAAAGAGGGGTAGGAGAATGTATCCTCTGGAAGCTTGGCTTCACTCAGGCACTTGGCAAAGTAATTGAATGGTGAAAACTTGCATTTGCTGTAGCTGTGGCAGTTTATTTAGGGAGTGAGCCATCAGAGAGGGATTTCAGGCCCTGCTGTCTTGTGCAGTTGCTACCATGGGCTCGTTGCTTCTTGTGTTGTTATCGCTGAGCTATAGCAAGTACAAGTGTGCGATCTCAGGTGAAGGCAAGATATTTTCACTCATTCTTACAAGGTATTTTGAGATTCCTGATACACTCCTAAAATGCACTGTTGCTTATTCTTTGCTTTGAATTAGGAGTTCATTCAGTGTATTCAGTAGTAAAGCACTAAAGGTAATCTCCCTTGTTGTCTATTAGTAGTTGTGGCCTTCTGCACTATCAAACATGCAAGTATTTCTGTGTTTCAAGACATTTAGTAGGACATGTTAAGTCTAAAAAGCACCATGTTGCAGTGTTCGTATCTTGATTATGGTTACAGACCTGGTTTTGTGCAAACAGAGTTCAGGACCTTGGGTACTCACGTGTTTGTATGCTGGAGAGCAACAGAGTGTTCTTTAGAGTTCTGGCAGTCTCCCTTGCCTGGTGTTGCATTCACATGTGCTCCTTCTGCAGTCCTCATGGCTGCCTGCTCCAGAGGGGAGCCGGTATCTTACTCAGAGCTGGGGTGTTGTAGCTGGTTGGCAGGAAACTGTAAATATGTTTGGGCGTGCATTTCCCAGTTGAGAAGGCCAGTTCAGTTCAGTAAGTGATGACATTTCTCACACAGAGCAGCTGAGAGCCTCGGTAGCAGATCACTGTGGATGTAGTGCAGATCTCTGAGATACCTGGAACTGATCAGAGGCAAAGTTAATTCTGTCCTGTCCTGTCCTGGCCCAGGCAGAGGAATGTGACTCAGCTGAGCAACTCAGCTAGTTGTTGAGGCAGGCTTCCTCTTGAAGCTTTCTTATTTTGGACTCTTAGGTCAAAAGAATTCTTCTTCCTCACAAGCCTCTCAAGTAAAAGAACTTTTTGTGTGGAACCCATGTTAGTGAATGCAGAGGACACTTCAGAGGTGTCAAGCACCGAGAAAAGGCTGTCCTTTCTCCCCACTCAGCTTGCAGAAGTTTCTTCTCTTTGTTTTTTAACCCAGTGTTCTCTAGCTTCAGATTCTATCTTACAAACCCATGTCTGAGCTCCAAGTAGCTCAAATTCAGATGAGATGAGCAGGACTTGGGTAATCTGTGCATGCGTTGGGAGTGGTGTGCTCATGACCACGAACCGACACAAAGCTACTTTTTGCTTCTGCTGTAAGAATTTTTACACTGCATTAGCTTTTGGTTTTGAAATTTTCAGTATCGTCAGCCTAGACATTAGTCTCCTATGCTTTGGAAAGCAACACAAGGCTGTTTTTAAAGAATGGTATGTGGTTATGACTGGGAGCCCTTTCTCTTTCCATGCAAACAGTTGTTATTGTTTAATTGTAGGGAATAGCCAGCAGGTGCCTCTCAGGAATGAAACAGAAAACTGCGAGACTTTAAAAAAGCAGATCAACCTAAAGCCTTCCACAGAGAAAAAGATTAGTAAGGGACCCAAGGAAGAGACTCCATGCTGTGCAAAAGAGGAGATTACTTCTTCTGAGGTTTGTATTGTGATCTTTCTGCTTTTCCAATTTAAAAATATCTATTTATAGTTTATGTACATATATATATACACATACAGGTATGTATGTGTATGCAGGGACTATTTTGTAGAGTCACAGATCTGAAATCCTGCAAACCAGATGAATGAGGAAGAGTGCAGATGTGCTGTCCTGCATCCGTTGTGTATTAATGCTGCTTTATGGAATGGTGAACAGTTTGGGTAAAAATCAAAACAGCCATATCACAGCCAGAGATTGGTACTGTCAGAGCAGGCACAGGCATACTGGAATCTAATGCCAGCTGTCAGCCACATTAATGGTGTGGGAACATTCTCTGGAAGGGAGGTGGGTATGTCTGCCTTCACTTGCAGACCTGATCTCCAAACCCAGGGCTTTGCATCAGAAACTTGCATTTGAGAGTACAGCAGGCAGAAACCCTTTAGCAGATTGTTAGGTTGCTGAGAAGGATCATTCTTCACCCCTGGTTTCTGAGTATGATAAACACAGTAAGACTGTACTTTTGTTGCAGGCAGCATAAAACACTAGAAGAACTTCATGAGGCAATTAGTAAACCTGAGAATCTGGATTATGTTTGTATTCTGTCTACTGGATAGAAGTCCCATGGCAAAATGGTCTAAGGAAGAATTGCTTACATTGCTTGGGGAATATGTGAGAAAAGACGTGTTCTGATCTTGCCTTGGGAACTGTTATTACAAACTTCTTTACATGCGTGGCTTATGGTGCTCAGTTTGTTTCTTGCATTTTTTGAAATGACTAGTATTTGTTGGTAACTTACTCCATAATTTCCTCAGCTGTAATTCAAATGAGTGCCTTCCCCCACCCCCCCAGCTGCTGAGGAAAGGGAGGATTTATTGCTGCTGAACTTGCACACCAGCTGATCATAAATCTGGCAGATGTTTTTTGTTTTTAGCACATGGGGAATTTTATTGACTGCTTTACTTTTTCTCCCTCCATTTTTTTATTTCCCTGAAAGTCAGAGCTAGATGCTGTGAAAGGGAAAATGCTAAGTTTGGGAATTCAGAAATTTCTCTCTCATCATCTCTCGCTGTCTTGATGGACAGAGTCTTGGACGAAAGGCTGGTTAAATTCATGGTGCTGGAAAGAGGATGTGCTGTGGAAAGCCACTAAATCGTGAAGTAACTATGCATTTGGGTTGGGTCATTTTGTCCAGAGAAATTCAGCTAGAAAAGTCTAATGGAGTTCATTGACTTAAGTTCATTTTATAATGTATGTATTGTCTCACCTTGTATTTTTGCCTGTAGCAAGAAGATGCATATAGGAAGAAGAAACCTCAGGAGAAAAAGGAAGGAAATGTACCAAATATGAATTGGAATAGAAATAGAACATCTAGGAAAAATAAGAAGAAGAATGTAAATATATCTGCAAGGTATGTATTGCCTCACCAAATCATGAAGAAATCCAGAGTTGCTGTAATGTTTCTGCAGGTTTTGCATAGTACATTAGGCAGGATTGCTTTATCTATTTAAATAAACACACATTAATCCTGGCCCGAGCATTTATTTTTAGGAATGTGCAGTACTAAGTATCACCAGAAAAAACCAAAAAATTTAAAAATATTCCGCTTGTAAATCTGCATGTATATAGATGCAGCCCATTCTGCATAGTGGTGGCAGCTCTCTGTTAGAGTCTGGAATGTGCTGTCTCCAAAGTTTGGATGATTAGCTTCCTTCCCCTTGTGTATTGTGTGGGGAAGTTCCAGTCATGTATTCTCTTCAGTGAAAAAAGGAAAATAAAATTGTTGAAATGATTCCACCTTCAGGAGAATCATCTGCTATATTGAGTAACTGGGGGAATGTTGTTCTCTACCAATTTTGGAAGAGAAATGTGTAGAAATGAGACAGCGGCTTGCATTTTTGCTGTAATGATTAGACAACTAGAGCAGCACAAGATTCTAAAGAATATTGAGTGAGCACTGTGGAAAGTTACTTTTTTTCCCCCTGAGAATTGTTCTAATGCATTTTAAAGTCAGTTAAATTGTAAATTGCTTTAAATTTTTTAATCTGTTTTAAATTTGTTTGGATTATTAAAAAATACTAGTTACAAACTGCTGTTAGAATAGAAACACTTCTGAGGAGAAAATCCTGCTCCTTCCCCTCCCCCAGCCCTTTGAATTAAGGTCACAATCGTACAAAGCCTTCACAGACTTAATTTTTATTGCGAGTGCTTCTATTGAGGTCAGTGGACTTTAAAAGGAGATTGTAAATCTGAAAGGGCTGTTATAACTCATCATCCACAAATTTCTATTCATTTTGTGGGAAGTCAGGACATGTGTAAATCTTTGCTGGATGCACACCTTTGTAGATAGGAAGGATAAAAAAACAAGCAGTGAAATACTGGAGTTCAGTGTCTGCTCCTTGAACCAATTCAGCAGTTGCTACTTTCTGAGTTAAGATGGAACTGTTCCATTTCTGCAGAAATTTGACAGCTGACTTCTAATAATTTTTCCTTAATACTCTCTGATTATGATATTGGATGCAGACATTTCATTTCACTTTTACTAGCAAAAATTTAAGATTGCTTCAGATTATGATTTTACTCTAGTTACAGTCGTGCCAGTGAAATGAACACAGGGCACATTTTTCTTTGTATCTAGATCTTTGTACACTGCTAGACTGTGGTATCACTACAACATGTGATTGTCTTCTGCCAAGTGCATTAGAGAATGGAGTTAAATATACACATGTCACTTTGCCTCTCCCCCTGAGAAGTAGTAGTCTGTGTGGTAGGATATTGCATTATGGGAAAGGATTTTAGGTCTCTGTAAAGTTGGGGAATAAGACTGCCAAACCTACTGTTTCCCCTGCACTTTGCCTTGATAGCTGTGTGAGTTGAAGTGTTTAATGCCTGGAAAGGAAAAATGCAGATGAAATGTAAAATGCAAACTTGTTTTTTTGGGTGTGGTTCTGTTAGGGTCCCTGAGCAGAGTGAGTTGAAGCATATGTGCAGTGAATTTGAAAGGCCGGATCTGAGAGCGAATATTGGAATAAGAGCCTGGTGTCCTCAGAGTAACGGGGAAAATTGTAAAGCAGACCAAAAAGCTGGGAGCTTGTCCATACAGGGAGAAACAGGTATGCAGTCTTAATTGTGTTGAAATGGGGAAAGAAACACAATGTGGATTTTGTGGCAGTAGAGCATTCCTTACTTGAGAGACCTGTGCTTTTCTCCCTTCTGAACCCTGATGTGAATATGACAGGACTGATATGATGCGGTGCCTGAAGTAAATAGCTGCTCACTTCTGAAGGGCTCTGCATGCTTCCAACCAAGGGGTTGGTTGGTGGTGCAAACCAGAAAATGAATCAGTCTGAAGCAATGATCCGTCAGTTCTTGCTGAAGGAAAGACAGACTGATAGTCTGCTTTTGTGTTCAAAAGAAAGCCAGTATTAACTGAAGCAACTATATCACTTTTAAAAAACACCACTAGCTTGGGTACCTGCTTCCTGCCATTCCATCAGGATTTTAATCACCTTTTTTCCCTGACTTCAGGGAAGAGGAGATCTGAAGAAAGCTATCAATTTCTATAGATTGTCCTTTGCATCTCTGATGAGATAATAAGAGACGAGAACCTATCACTTATGAATTCATTACTTGCAACATTTTGTCATTGCTCTTAGTATACATGTTCCTACAGCCAGGATATATTTCATGTTTGAAGAATTAAGTATATATTTCAAAGGAAAGTATGCACTTCCTCTTTCAACCTATTAACTATAGCAGCACTGTATCTTCACTTGCATTCATTTTACTGAGATATCATGTAGGTCAGAAGCTCCTTATGTTAGGGGCTGGTTTAGTTACTGAAGCTATCAGTAAACATTATTTTCTCTGTCCTCAGTAAATTCAGAGAATCCATGTAAATTCATGATTCAGATTACTTTTCCATGACGAGACTTTCTTAAATGTTGTGTTGCTTTTTTGATTTTTTTTTTGTTTGTTTGTTTGTTTTTCCCGGTTTCTTTAGAAAACTTTTACCAGCGGTCCAAAAAGAAGTGTTTGGAGAAGTTCTGTTCTGATTCAAGCTCAGATTGTGGAAGTTCGTCAGGAAGTGTTCGTGCAAGTCGTGGGAGCTGGGGTAGCTGGAGCAGTACCAGCAGTTCAGATGGAGATAAAAAGCCAATGATTACTACCAGGCATTTTCTTCCATCCAGTAAGTTTTTCAAACAGCACCTCTTCACAGCAGTGCACAGAGTTTTAGCCTTGCTGCTGAATGGAAAGGCCTACCACGGCATGGGGCACATAACTTGTCTTTCGTAGAGCACCTCTTAGGCACACAAGGAGAGATGGAAAGAACTTTGTACTTGACAAGAAGTACCACACGTTTTGTGGAGATGAAGGTGACTGTCAGGCTCCTCAATGAGCAATATGCGCAGTTAGTTATCGTGGAAGGATGGGAGAACTCAGAGTCGCTAGCCAAAGCAATTTCAGCCTTCGAGTTCATTTCATCATGTTATTTGGTTTTTTTAAACATTAAAGCTATTTAGGTAATGCACAAATGAGGAATGTGTGAAAGCAGTTCAGATCTGAGGATGCTGGGTTTGGATAGGTGTATTTGAGGCATAAGTAGCCAGAACATGAGAAATGGGAGCTGTGGTTCGTTACTGCAATTCTTGACTCATTAAAGTAGTTGAAAGTCACTGCCATTATTATCCAGAGTGATGTGGGACTAGAAGTAAATCTTAAAATGCTGAAGTGACACCAGCAAACCTAGCTTTGGGTACCTGGAAAAAGATGCTTTGACTTATTTAAAAATATGCAGAAACTTTAATGTGTATTTGTGTATGTATAAAACTTGACATTACTAAATGATACTGTGTGATCTGTCTGAACTTGTGATCTAATAGGTAACAAATCATGTGTTTCCTGTTTGTTCAAATTATAATGCCTCTTAAGAAAATAAGTAATTCTAAATTCACACTTAATTTGATAGTAATAAGAAACCTCTCCATTAAGACTGGTAATCACTTCTAAATCATAAAACACATGTTAAGACTATGGACCTAGGTAGCATGCCTTGAAATTGATGCAGTTAGTGATAATCCAGTGTGAGAGAAAACTTGATTAACACCATTGATGATTCTATTTGTGTGTATGTATATTCTGTGCATACTCCTTTTTTTAAGGATCTTTGATTCTCACAGTCATTCTTTTCTTTAGGAGAGAATATTTCACAAAATGATTTTCCATCTGAAACTCCTATCACTCTAAATCTGTCTCATAACATCTGCAATACCAGGTAAAAAAATTGAATCTACACCTGTAAGGCATTAAAGAAACAACACCAACTTGAAGTCTTGTCTCAGTTTGATAAATAATATCTACCTGTTATCTTGTACTTTTTTATAATCATCTGCTTGTACTTACTAGTTGGAAGAAGACTCTTCTTCGGTACATGAAAAGATATAAGCAAAATTGATTATGCTGCATAAGTACAACAAAAGCTTCCAAATGGAAAAAAAATGGAAATTGGTTTTCCACTTTCACTTCTTCCAGATCCTAGCAACTTACTACATTTCCATTACTGTTTAGTTGTATTAAAGTAGTAACATTTTTTTTTTTAAAAAGGTGGGAATAAGACTTTCAAGTTGATGCTATTCTTTTAATGGGAATAATGTTCTCCTAGGATATACATCATGAAGATTGACTCCTCCCTCCCCCACATTCTTTTCTCCCTCTTTTCTGTAGCAGAGATAGCATCTACAATTTTTATTACTATGAATCCTCATTTCACCTCTCATTCACCACTAGGAGAATTAGAGTGTTTTCACTAGGAGAAATAGTCTAATCTTTTTCCTTTGGGACTCTGGTGCTTGAAAATGTTTCCTTTTATTCATTTTGACTAGTTCCTTTGATGGGTTTTGATGAATATCAAATTCATGCTCATGTGTCTCTATGTGTCTTCATGGACATAAAAGTAAACTGACCTGAAAGTTGTTTAAACATTGTAAGAGGTCCTACTGATCTTTGTGAACTATATCTTGTTTTCCAGTTTCAGAGAAGAGCTGTTGAATTAATTTGCAATAGGTTGATACTTGGATAATAAATATGGAGTAATTAAGGGTATTAATTTTATACATTTTGCATATGTGATAAGTGGCTGGCTTTTAATTGGAAAAAATTTTTTAAAAATTGAACAGTGGTAATTCAGAAATAGAAAAAAATCAGGACAGTGGGAAAGCAATAGCAACCATGATGGTCATTACAATGTTTTTTACATATCTGTATATTTCCTTTGTAATAGTTTGGATTATGAAACTTAAGAAATTAAATTTTCTTTTCATTCAGCAGAGACATGAATAGCATCCCCCAATATCCTGAAACCTTATGTCCCAATTTCACTGACATAGCTGCAGATCCTGACAAAAATAAAGGTCAGTATTAACAACTGAAGCTGTTTTTCCTCCCACTTTGTCAAGCAGTTTTAGTGATGTTGCTAATAATGCATGCACCAACTTGATAAACACATCATTACTAGAACTTGACTTGCTTCTAATTAAGTTAGATGCAAAGTTAGCAAATGAAGGCTTAAAGTCTTGAGAGTTTTTGCTTATAACCTTGATGATTTTTGCTGCATCTTCTCTGTGTGAAGACAGTGTTTAGCTTTCAACTCATGTTCTAGGTATTCTTTCCTTTTTTCATCATCTTGCTTTGCACAGATTAATGTCCAGAAGAAATGCAGCTGGGAGACCAAGAGCACTGCTTGCTG
Source organism: Leptocoma aspasia (assembly GCA_013399835.1). Classification (NCBI taxonomy): domain Eukaryota; kingdom Metazoa; phylum Chordata; class Aves; order Passeriformes; family Nectariniidae; genus Leptocoma; species Leptocoma aspasia. The sequence goes on from VXAX01001922.1 coordinate 294,173, forward strand.
TGTTAAAGTGAAGCTTGGCATCAAATCAAACATGACTGTTTTTCTCTCTAAATTTCCACAGTTGGGACTTGCTCTCTTTGAAAGCAATGATGAGTGAGGTTGTGTAGTGCTGTTAAAATTCTTGAGTTTTCATTGTTTGTATCTCAGAGGGAAGTAATATTAGCTTTTTGAGTGGGATTCATAAAGGCATCATGCTACATGGTGAGATGGAGTTTGAAAGCTGGTCAGGACACATGGTTCTTTGGGCAGCAGCACTCCCTGCGCTTCTGCTGAAGGTTTAACCTGTGTCTGATAGGATACAAATGCTGATTAACCTTCTGCCATGGTAGCAATATTAATATGTATCATGAAATAATGAAATAGAGCCTACTTTGCAAGCATTGTCTCATGGCAATTGCTAATTTGGAATTTTTTTTTCTCCAGCTGCCAGTTCTCACAGCGTTGATAGGAACCAAGTATCTGTGGGCAGTCAGGACACTTGGTCCATGAAGAGCAGCACAATGAAGATCTGTGCTAGGGGCTAAATACAGCATTTAATGAGTTCACAAATTGTCTGGTCGGGAATGGCTCCAGTCTGTTAGAAACCTGACCCTGTTCCTGCTGTATTTGTGTAGTTGGACTTCAGAGGTGGTTACTGGCTGAGGGGTGGGGACAAGGAGGCCAGTGGGGATTGCATCCCTGCTGTCTGTCCTGCTGTGTGGAAGTGTGCCACCTTGGCACTGGCAGCAGAACACTTAAGGACCTTCAGTAGGAACTTCTTGCCATGTTTTGTTGAATTCTAGTTTCTCAGTTCAAGTCTTACGTATATATTTTTTAAAAAACAGAAAATTTGAGATATGTTTAAAGATGGACCTTCATCACAAAAAAAATTGCTTAGTAACTCTGGATTTTTTTCTCTAGCAGACAGTCCTTATCGGGTATATGAGAATAAAGTGTCAGCGTGACTGACACTGTGGAGTCTCTTTCCTGTTACTTTGCATTTCATTCCCCTCTCCTTTTTCAGGTCTTTATCCAACAGGAGACTTGTGGCCTGCCCAGCCAGTCTGCGTGACAAACAGTTTGAACTACAACCTTGAGAATAATATACCATGCATGATCCAAGAAACCCCCTCTGTCCACAACAGGCAGGTTATGTTTTGTGTAAAAAGTACAGATAATGCTTTGTTCAGGCTTCTATAATGCAGAGGACTGCACTTGACTCATAATTTTTGTGAAGGTAGATGATAGTTAAAATAAAAGTCTTTCTGCCACTTCAATCTTAGTTGTTAATGCTCTTCCATGAGTACCCTGTTCATGTATAGATATTCTAGAACTTTTTTCAAGTTTAATTAAATATCTTCTGGAAAGCTATTAATTCCTGTCACTTGTTTTGCAGGCAGAGGGCCTGGCTTTGAAATATGTTGCCCTCTTACTAAATGCATAGCTTGTCTATACCACATAGTGTGTTACGCAGTGTGTACTTGTGTTAAATGGCAGGAACAGACATTGTTATAAAGGCAAATATTCCAGTATAAAGGTGGTTTAGGGATACAAGTTGGTGTGTTTCAGGCTCTGTGTATATTTGGGTTGATCTTCCCCTAGTAATGAACTTGATTAATTCTTGTATTTTACACTGCTCACACAGCAAATTTTAGCAATGAAAGATGTGCCACAAACTATTGAGCAGAAATACTCTGCCACCACATAGCAGTGAAATGTGGCCAGTTCTTCAAGTTGTATCCTGTCATCCAAAATGACAGGAGAAGGACCTGGGGGTCCTGGTGCACAACAAGCTGTCCCTGAGCCAGCAGTGTGCTTGTGGCCAGGAATTGGTATCCTGGGGTGCATTAGGAAGGGCAAGGCCAGCAGGGCAAGGGAGGTGATCCTGCCCCTCTGCTCGGCCCTAGTGAGGCCACATCTGGAATGCTGTGTCCAGTTATGGACTCCACACTCAGTGCAGCAGAGATTGGGAGTTCCTGGAGCATGTCCAGCAAAGAGCTACAAAGTTGTTTAAGGGCCTGGAGCATCTCTCTTACAAGGAAAGGCTGAGGGAGCTGGGCCTGTTCAGCCTTGAGAAGATTTAGAGGGGACCTCATCAATGTCTGTCAGCATCTGCAGGGAGGGTGTCAGAGGATGGAGCCAGGCTCTGCCCAGTGGTGCTGAACACCAGGACAAGAGGCAGTGGGCAGAACCTGATGCACAGGAAGTTCCACCTGAACTTGAGGAAGAACTTCTTTACTGTGCAGTGACCACGCACCGGAATGGACGGGCCAGAGAGGTTGTGGAGTCTCCCTGACTGGAGATACTCAAGAACCCTCTGGACACAATCCTGTGCCAGGTGCTCTGGGATGGCCCTGCTTGAGCAGGGAGGCTGGACCAGACTGACCCACTGTGGTCCCTTCCAGTCTTACCCATTCTGTGACTGCTTTCATACACCTATCTCGATTTGGAGTTCATATGCAAAAATACATGCACACCCATGCAATTATTTATTGATATTTAGTAGTGATAACTTAATATAGCTGCTTGGCTGAATAGTAAAATTGAAGTAGGGCAGCTTCATATGAAATCCTTTTATATGCCTACCTTGTGCAGACTGAATCCAGAGTTGGACTACTTCAAACTTGCTGCATAGCAGGGCCTGTTTTAGTATTCACATGTCTTCAGAAATTACTTTTGAAAAAAATCTTCTTGAAATTCTGAAATTATTTTAACTGAAGAGGTATAACCCCTAGAAATATATGTGTAGCTTAGAAAATGCACTGTTATCTGAACTTCAGCACATTTGGTTGGGAAAATAGAAATCTCCATTTTAATTGCTATTCTCAGACATTCAAATGTATTATGTCTTCTTCTGCCACCTCAAATCACAGTATCCATGATTGTGGGAAAGAAGTACAGGGAGGAAAGTTGAACTCAGTTAGCCATTGCAAGATTCTGTTAGCATCATTACAAGTTGTTTGTTTTCCCAGAGGAAAAAGAGCTCTCTGAGAGAGATTGTTGTGATTATGTAGTGGCACAGAGTAGATACTGGTAAAATTGACAACTGGAATGTGAAAAGCCTCATGATTAGGTGTTTTGCATCCAACAGCTTTACATTAAATAAGTATTTCTAAGTAATTTTCAGAAGTTCTGCAAATTGGTTCTGACTGCAGGTTTTCCTTTTTCTTGAGACAGCTTCATTGACTGGAATGCAGCTTGTGACAGCCAGTTTTCCAACATGTATTGTCCACTAGAGATGAATGAATATGGTGCTTTCCCAGAAGGTAAGATGAAATAAAGCTTATTAATTATCACAGAACATGGTTATTTTCCTCTCACCTTTTGTAGAACAAAAGGCTGAACTGGTCTATACACACACGGGTCTTCATTGCTTAAGTGGGCTTTACGTTTTCCAGCTGAGTGCTCTGTAGTAATAAACAATGACTGCATGTGCTGGATGAGAAGATTGGCCTTTGTATAGAGCCTGAAAAGGCAGTATGCAGGACTCTCAGAGGGAATAGAAAGAAATGCTTGTGCCTACAGTATTACACATATCTTTTTGCACAATCTTCTTTGTTTCCCCTCTGGCAGGCTTCTGCCTTCCAGTGTGTGAAATACAAGGCCTCTTGTGACCAATTATCTTTCCAGGCTAGAGTTTCTTGGCTTGGGAAGCTCGCTGGCAGCAATCTAGAATTCTTTAGCATTACCTACCTAAGTAAAAATGAAAGGTCAGACTGCAGTATCCCAGGCAGCACGCTGATCCCTCGGGTGCTTAGAGCTGAGACATGTTGGCGGTGAGGCCTGGGGAGGTTCTGCCATGCACGTTCTGTCTAATAAAGACTCTGTTCTCCAGTAGAGGGATTGCCAAGTCTTTTTCCTGTCCTCCTGATAACAATTTGTTAGTGGGTCCCTAATACAGAGTGGTAGTCCTGTTGACAGAAATTGATAGGCTTTGCTGCTGTGCTACCCTGATGCTGCATGAAGTCACTGAAGGATTAGGTCCGTCCCAGCCTGGCTCACTCTCAAGAAGATTCAGCTTCCTCCACAGAAATGTTTGTAGTAGTGTTTTATATTGCAAAAGTTTTAGTTTGTCTTCTTGATTTTGCAAATTGCAGAAAACATGAACTACCCCAGTGGCTTCCCAGGTACTGCAGCAGTGCAGAATACAGCCTTCATTGACCAGAACTGTCCCTCCACCTGGAATGCTCCTCCCAACATGCCACCTGCCTGGGAACCTGCCAGTTACGTCAACTCCACAGTGAGTATTGGGCACTGTGAGGTGTGCTGCCTTTGTGTTCTCCTTCAAAGCCTTCCTGGTGTATCCCTGTCTTTTCCCTACCTGCTGCTTGCATGTTCTTAATGAATCTTCTAAGTAGCCTGATGTATGTGTTTACCAATGCCAATGTGCTGGCATTGGTAGCCATTTACTTTCCCAGCTGTTTGTCAAGGATGTTACCGACCTTGTCTGCAAAATTTTAAGATGATCCTTTTGCCTGAAAATTGACTAAAATCAGCTTACCTATGGAAAAACATTTTAGGCTGATGTAGTCTACTGAGACTTTTTTCTATCAAAATCAATGCGTCCAGTTGAGGGTAAAACCAAAAAAGTGCTGACAGCAAAACCCAGAGAGATTTGAAAATTGAAGAGCTGAATGGACAGCTGTTCTCAGTGACTTTGACAGGTTTTTTTTTGATAGGAAATCCAAGCAAGTTAAGCTGGATTTGTGCAGATTTCAGAATCCTGACTTTGACCTGTTATACTCCAGACTAGCCATGTTTATGTCATCCCATAGTGCAGTGTAGTAACTTCAGTTCAAGGTGGTCTTTAATTGTAACAATCTTCTCTTCTGCTCATATTTCAAAATCCTCTATTTTAGAATTTTGATTTTTTTTCATTTACAGTAGGTTTGTTTTGAATGAAACTAACTAAATAAAGCAAGAAATTTTTCCAACTGTAAAACCAAAAATTCTTCTGTGTTAAAAAGTGGCAAAACTGGTAGAAGAATTTTTCATAAAATAAATATGGCTTTATTTCATATTTATTTTATTCAGGAATGCCAGGAAACACAGAAGGTAGAGATTGGAAAATGCATTAGATAATTCAGTTCATTTCCCTGGCGAGCTTTTCTCCACAATACATTTCAATGTTTCATTCAGTTTTAAAAGTCCCAAGACTTCCATGACCTTCGCTGAGAAACTTCCTTGCAGACTAATACATCTTGCCCTCCAGGAGGTTCTTTATAAGCTTTCAAAATTTTCTAACTAAATTCCCTAGCTCCCAATTATAGTCTCATTTTTCACACTGAATATCCCTTTCTGCTCCCAGCATGCACAGTCTTTCTGGACTGACACATACTTCAGCCCTTTTCTTGTCATTTCTAGGCGTCCTTCTCTTTTAACTCTCAAAGTATGCATGGTGATCTTTGTGTGTCTTCCATTTCTCCTCTGTTTTCCTCAACAGTCTGACCAGAACTGAGTAGTATTTTGTTGTTAGAGTAGTATCTGTGCCATGCAGGGAGGAGCTCATGTGACTTCATTCAGTGGAGGGCCTTTAAACACACACACACACACACACGAATTAACGCTGCTGTAATATTTTTGGCAGCTGTATTTCTTTGTAAACTCCTGTGTAATTTTCTACTTGTGGATTTCTTAAATTTCTGCATAAGTGCTGCTTCCCCCCTCCCATTTAGTACTTATCATTTCCAGATTTTCTTTGGCAAATGGTCCGTGTTGCAGTTTCCCATGCTGGTTTTATCTTGCTCTGCAGCCCTACCTCTCAAGCACCCGAAGCTTGTCTCCAATGTCTGGACTTTTTGGTTCCATCTGGGCACCTCAGAGTGATGTTTATGAAAGCTGCTGCCCTGTCAGTGCCACGACTCAACATTCAACCCATGTGGAGAACCAGGCAGTTATGTGTAAGCAGGAATACTATCCGAGGTTTAACCCTTTCCGTGCCTACATGAACTTGGACATATGGACTACAGCAGCCAATCGAAATGCAAATTTCCCACTTTCGAGGGACTCGGGTTATTGTGGAAACGTGTGAAAGGAATTTGATTTAAAAATGTGAATAAAGATGCTTGCAATTTTGATTACTAGAGTAAGCTGGTTGCTGAATAGATTACAATGTTGGTGAATATTTTGGCACTTTTATATTGAAAATAAATTTTTTTTACTGAAGTCTGAGCATTCAGTGCATTTTAAAAAGCACAGCATATTTAGGATGCTGTTATTGTCAGGTGAAGGCTGTAAATTTGAAATTCAATTTTTTAAGCATTATTAAGGACAGTATTAGTTCTTAAGAGCATCCATGAACCTGTACTGCCCATGTTTCTTCTGAAGTTTACATTCTGTGGTATAAACTAGGAGTGGTTTAGCAGTTGTAGGTACAGACTTTCACCCATAAGTAATTGCATCTGTACCAAATAGTAACTGCGGGCCTACCTGTTGATGCAGATCACAGAGTTTCCAAATGGTGCCACTTCTAGTGCTGATATAGTTGTTTGTGAGTGCAGACTTCTGGCAATAGGAAAAAGGCTGAATTGTGGCTTGTTTATCTGGCTTCACAATGCAAGCTGTCACTTGGACGATGTTAAGCTTGTGCAGTGTGGGTGAGTGGGCATTTCTTCCAGGAACTTTTCTTGTGAGTGAGTCCTGGAATTTTGTGTTGATATTTTAGCCTTCATGTTGCAGCAGCATTTTCAGTGCATTTAATTGCACTTGTTTAAAATGCCAAAGCTTGAGCTGAAAGAAATGTTTCTTTGAGAGCAGCGTTCACAGCACTCTCCAAAACAGAATGATACTGTGCTGGCTCATGTTAGGAGACTAAAACTCTGTAGTGGGAAAGGTAGCTGAGGAAGTGCTGCCACCCATGCCGGGACTCAGTCCATCATGCAAGATGTCTCTGCTTACCCTTCCTGTAGAGCCTTTTCTTCTGCATGGCAGAGTGTGTCTAGACATGAAAAGGAGGCGGAGACATCCCTTAGGTTCAGAGATGTCCTTGGCACAAGGGCACTTGTCAGGTCTGAAGAGAGAGTGAAAGTGCGGATCCAGTAGCAGTCTTGTACAACTGCTTAAAGAAGAGCCATAGAGGTGGCAGAACCAAATTCTGTGTTGTGGTGGTCACAGGCATTACGGCAAATGGCAGTGGTCATGGATTGCCACATGGGAGGTTGAATATGAGGAAGAATGACATCCCTTGGAGGGTGATGCTGCAGTAGAACAGGTACCTCAACAGGTGAACAGATCTCTGTGTCATGTTCATGGTGTGGCAGAATGAAGCCACATGTGACGTGCTGTAGTGGAGGAGGTGGCAGTTCTTTTCCTCTTGGGAGGTCAGACTGGAGACCACCAGGGTCCAGACACTATTTTGAGGATTCTGCGAGCTTGAGCAAGTTCCTTACTTTTTGCTACTTAATTTCCTCTTGCCTTTTGCTCACAGACTGACTGGAAGACAAGAGCTCTGTTTGGCAATAAGAAATCAAGGCTTTTTTATTTTTTTTTTATTCAAAGGCAGAGCAGAAAAGGCACTGTAAAATAGTTTACAGCCTGCATGCAAGGCTACTCAGTAATCTGAGCTCTTGGACCTTAATTCTGGCCCTGCCAGTCTCACCACATTGCTGAGCTATCAGACCAGTTCCTTTATCTTGCTGGTTTCATCCAGAAATGGCATCCCAGAACTTGAAATATTTTAGCAGAAATAGTGCATTTCCGCAAGAGGTTTGTTTCAGTAAATCAGCAGTTCCTGCAAAATAAGCTTTGTTGAAAATTACCCTGCCAGCTATGCTTTCATGTGTGTTTGGGTTAGCTCAGAAGGTGGTCAGGGACTGGTTGGGAAACTCAAAAGCTGCTACATTTACCTGCTCTAATTGCTCATGCGGAAGGTGCTCCAAAGCCTTCCTTTGGTTTCAATGTCAGAAAAATGGGATCGTCACTGAATGCTTCTCTGAACTGTGGTGTTTTAATTGCTTGATCAGGAATTAGCACCTGGAGTCTACAGCTGCTTTCCATCATGTGTTGTGCTGGGCAGGAATCTGTTTGACTCGAGTATAATCGTAATTGCTTGTGATTCTGAAGGAAAGTTCACATGTTCCTATGAACTTTGATGCTCCTGAAAATGGTACTGAGCCATGAGAAGTAGTCATAACCACTGACATACTTTCTGTGCACCTCTTGCCTATGGTAGGAGACTTCAGGAGGAATAGAGTGGGAGTATAAACACAATAAATACAGATTTAAAAAAGAAAGTGATCTTTTGGTTTGAAATGGAATGAACTTCTTTATTCCCTGGATAATACTGCTTGTTGTATAGCATGCATGGATTTTGGATAAAAAGGCACAAGAGAGAGGAGAGGACATGGAAAGATGTGCTTAGTTGTCTTAGTTTATTCTGTTAATTCCATTCACTGTTTCAAGGATATCCTTATTTTCTGTGCACTGAAGGGAGGCTTTTCCTCAAGTTCCAGTGTAAGGTCATGGATTTCTTATATCTGCAACAAACTGTATCAACAACCTCAAAACCCTGTGGAGTTCTGATAGGCACTGAGTCCCTGTTGTAAGTAAAATGTATGTTCTAAACAGTCGATCACTGGAAAAGAGAGGAAAAAATACGCAATAAACCAAGCAAAGGCACTGGAGAATTCAGGGAGAGCAAAACCAGATAGAAATGTTTGGAAGAGAAGACGGATGTGAAAAATTCAATCAGACTTGTTAAAAGTGCCAACAAAAGACAAGGGGAATGAGCCACAAAGAGCTTGAGAAATACTGCTAAGAAAGGAAACAATAATTCCCTTTCATCAAACCAGAACACATCAAGAAGTTACTCCCCCAGGAGCTGTGTAGTATTAGGCAAAGTTTTTCATATAACTTTTCATAACAATAACTAAGGAATGTAACAAGCTCATTAAGGTTACTAGAAATAATTGCTGTCATCAGAAGACATCTGTAGCTTAATTAGCAATCCACTTGAATACAAGTGGGTTTGGGCTCAGTTAAAAATCCTTCCTCCTACAGTAAAGGGAGAGATGAAATAAATAATTGCTTTATACCAAAGTGATTGTAATTCTGCTGGAGTGAACTGGAGAGGCTGCTCTAAAGACATCTTATTGTCAGAAGCAAAGTAATTTCTAGCTTCTTGCCTTGTGCCTATAGCAGCATTGGGCGCTTCACTGATCTCTCTGAAGCTGGTACCATTTTAAGAGACTTCAGCAAAAGTTCTTAGTTAACCAAAGAAATGCTTAAAATTGGAAAGGGCATACCAAAAGCACCAGTATAAAAGAGCAGTAGCTTGCACAGTTTGCTAGTAGGGCTGATGATGGAGTGGGGGGAAAAATCCCCGTGGGTGCAGTTCCAAGCATTCAGTATTGACTTCTGTCACGATGTGAGCACTACAGAGTCTCTGGGCATTCGCTGTTTTCCGAAGAAGAGAACTGGGAAGAAGTGACAGTCACCCCTGCTTTCTGCTCCCAGCAGGTTTGTGGCTTATTATATGTGTATTGAGAACTAGGGATGCCACGTTATCACTGTCCTTGATTTTCACAGGCTATATTGGCCAAGCCTGCCTGGTTGGGCCAGTATTTCCATTATGGAGCCAGAGAATATTCCTGGCACATTTCCTGAAGGTTTGTTGGTACTGAGAAGACAGCACTTGGACAAAGCCAGAATCTCTGGCAGGGTGTTTGCCTGGCCTAGCCTTGCTGGGCTGCAGCAAGCCCCTCACAGCATTGCGCTGTAGAGCTGCAGGAAGGGGAGCATCCATCGCAGCTGCCCTGTAGGAGAGGGGCAGTGCTCTGCTGGGACCCTGTTTGTTGGTGGGTGGGGCTGGTACAGCTTGGTCTGGCCTGGGAGCCTGGTTTGGACTTCATGGGAGCAGCAGATGGGCCAGGCTGAGCTGCAAGTACTGCCTGCGGGGTTCAGAGCTGCGGGGACAGTGCTGTCCCCAAGGCAGGCCCAGATGGGGAGCTTCACAAGCATGGTGGCAATTGGCAGATCTGTCCTACAGCTCCTGCAGCTGGACCTGGGCGTGCAGGACTGTTCCAGATGCTTGAAGAAGCAATGACCAGCAAGCAGTGATGTTGGCAGAATGAGCCTAAGAGCTCTGAGGGCAGGTGAGAGATCTGATTGCCGGGGGGCAGATGAGTTCATCTGAGAGCTGTTAACTTAATCTTCTGAAGAGAGCGGAAGGGGAGGAAGCAAGGGAGGTTTCCACCACCTACACTAGTGCTGGCAGTGCCTGCAGCTCCACCACTCAACTTCTTTCTGCCTCTGGAGAAGCCTCGGTGACTCCTGGGAAGTCGTGGTCTTCGCAGCACCACAGGTTCCTGCAGAGCTGTCCTACCAGGTGAGCTCCTGGCTGATATTTACAGTGGTAAGTTGGGTGTTCCTTTATGGCATTTGTTTTCTTCCCTTTCATCCTTGTGAAACACCTGTTGTTTATTTTTCTTAGTCACTGAGTCACCTCCATCTTTTTCCCTTTTCACATACTTGTTTTGCTTTCAGCAATTAACTGAAAAAAGTGCACAGTGACACTTCCCTGTCACCATAGGCGAGTATAACTTCTGCCTTTGATTGCCCTGTCCTGTTCAATCTCTCTGATGACTGTGGAGAAAAAGGCTCAGGGCAGGGCTTATCACGTCCTCTTTTGCAGCATGTTTGGGTGGAGTGAAGGCTCACTGTCTCCCCAGGACTGCTGTGCTGCCTGGCCCTACTCTGTCCCTATGGCAATGCAACACTCACCCTGCCTTTCTGACAGAGCTTGGTGTCCCAGCGGGAGAAGGAGGTCCCTGGCATTGCTTAGGGCAGTTGCCCAGTCCTGTGCTGCAAGAGGCTTTGCTGGGCAAGTCCCAGCGATGTTTCCTGTCTCTGCAAGCTGAGGGATGTGGAGGAGTGGAAGACAGTGGGTGAGTTGTGCTCATTGTGAGCAAGTGACAGAACAGAGCACGGGAGAGGATTTGTTGTCCCAGCCCTACAAGGCGGTATTGCAGCTGAGGTCCGGGGGGCTTGCACCCACCTCTGCAGCTCATTACTAATGTGTGGGCATAGGCACTCCCAGCCTGCTGCAAACTGAATCTTGCTGTTCCTCCCTCCATCTCTAGAGTGGGTTTCCCTGCAAAATCTGTCTGTGCCACCTTGACAAAAACACCTCCTTTGTAACTGTGGGCAACACACAGTGCCAGCTCACTTTTTTTGCTCTGCTGTATTTAATTTCCTACTGACTTCTTCAGCAACAACAGCAGCATAATCCCTCAAACCTCTTCTGGGGTTGCTCTGAAGGATTTTTCCCCTGATTAGCTGGGGGCATTACTTCCTGGGCTGTTTGGGGTTTTAGCAGCCTTGTTTAGAGGCAGTGGAGGTCTGGGTGATTCCACATGGCCCCCTGCACCTCTGCAGATTTTATTGCTTGGAGGCTGCCAGCAACCTGCACACGCAGCGACCATGCTGGCTTGGAATGCGGGACCTGCCTAGTGTACAAACTAGTGCCAGATGAACTTTTCTGGCTGTTGTGGATTAGTTTCTCATCTAGCATGAACTGGTGATTTAGTCACTGTCAGCTAAATTGCCAGCAGCCAGGCTTGGCTTGCAGCTGAGTGCAAGTGTACACATCTCTTGGAAGGACGACGTCACCCTCGTGAGTGACCAAAAAGGCCCCATCCTCTTCAGTAAATTCAGCTCTTGTGCAGGGATTTTGAGAAGGCAACAGATCATACCCATGACTGTCCTTGCCATGCTCTGGGTTATGACTGCTATACCCATGGGCTGACAGGCTGTGCTAGACCTCTTCTCCAACCACTCTGGAAAAATGCTCCATTTGCTAGAAGCCATTTGGTTTTAATTTTGACTGGATGTACAATTTGTGAAGGGAAGCTAATGCTTTCACGTGTCTTTGTTAGCACAGATGTGTGGGGAGCCTATGTCTGCACCCTGCTCCAGCTCTCAGAGACAGCAACATGGAGGGTGGGCTGCCTTCCCTGGGCTGGGCATCAGCAGGTGCTATTTCAGTATTAGAAATAATATTCAATAACAGTGCAGGGCTATTTCAAAATTGGAAATAACCTCCTTCTCATGCAATGCTGGGGTACTGCAGCAGTGCACTTGTCCATCAGTGCCTTACAAGAACCTGCTACCGTGGCTGGTTCTGATTTAGTGAGAAAGATGTTTCACTTCGTTTGCTGAATACAGCCTTGTTAGATGAAAGGTGATTTGCAATGTGGTGTAGGAAATGCTGAACAGTGCAAACCAGATGTTGAAGATGATAAGGGAAGCTTGCAGAAATGTCAGGAAATGCTGTACCATTCCCACCACTCTCCTCAGACCTGTGAGACAGTGGAGCTTATTGCTCTCTTATCAGCTGCATTCATATGAGAAAGCCAGCATGCCAGCAGCGTCCCTCCAGCTGCTTGCAGGCAGGCTGGCTCATTCTGCCTCCAGCCCATCTCATGATGGCACATGTACGTCCTGGACAGGGCACGTGGCACTTGTGAGGGAACGGAAAATGACCTCATTGCTGCCCTGTTTCCAAACCAGAGTGGGAAGCCCTTGCTCCTCCTCGACTTCCCCCACGCTTCTCAGCCACGCAACCCACAGTCTGGTGTGAATGGCTTCTGGAGCTCAGTGGCAGTTTCATACTGATCAGCTCTTTCCAGAGCTGCCTGCAGTTCAATCAGTCCCTCTGCGGACAAGCAAGCAGCTGTTAACCAGAGGAGACAACAGCCCTACTTCTGTTGGTGAAACCCTCTGCTTAATCCCAGATTGTCTTCCTCCTTTGGTTGTTAGCCTTCAATTAGGCACCTTCCAGTCCCTCCTGTTGGCTAAGGACAACGGGGCGTTCACTGTGTTTGGTTTCAGGCTCTCCCTGTTAGCACTGTGTACAGTTCATTTGCCAAATGACTTAGCATACCAAGTTTCAGTTTTTCCCATCTGTATGCCCTTGGCATGCACTGCACTTTCCAGGGCTGTTAGAAATCAGTCCATATGTGTCTTTTGCTTAATCAAGGCTCACCTGTCTAATTTTCCCACACTGGCCCTCTGGTGAGCACAGATGTGGCTGAACAATTTTCCCCTGACACTTCGCTGTCACTTTCACCACTCACACATCACACCAAGTGCAGCTGGTCTCCCTCTTCCAGCTTGCAGGGTTTGCTTTTGCTTTTGATTCCAGTCTGGAACATCATAGCTCGGCGTGGCTTGCAGGGTGGGATGCTCCTGATGGCAAGCAGAAACCCAGGACACAAAGACCTGATGGAAATGCCTAGGGGAGGACAACCTGCTAAGCTCACAGTGACACAAACTTTTCCTGTCTGTAAGTACTTCTGCCTTCTGAGTGAAGTTCACAGGCAAGATCATGAGTTTCTCTTGTAGCAGCTGAACTTCATGACCCGGTTTGATACCCTACATAAATGTGCAACTTGTGATTGCCCTCAATTCACAATAGCATTAAGGAGAGATATCTTTGTGCCTTTTATAGATGACCTGCACATGTTTGGTTGAGGGTTTGTTTGGATTTGTTTTAAGAAAGTAACCTTTCTCTTTACTTATTACAATTTCTCTTTAATAAATTACAATTAGTGGAGGGCCAAATAATGGCTTATACAAATGCTTCACAATCCTTAAGTGAATGTGAAATATTTGTTTACTTTTTAAAATTAGTTTCCTTAGTAAAATGTAAGCCTGGGTGCATCTTCCAGAAGGGCTGACATGACTAATGCTCAGTAAGGTGCAGGTTTGATTTTGGTTGCAAGAACCTCATGTGCCATTTCCTGTAATAGAGAAACCTGAATTCTAAGCAAGACAGTATTATTCTTTCTGAAGAGCTGATTTGAGGGATGAGTTAAAGGACATGGCCTTTGCTCTGTCCTTCTCCTTGCTTCCTTTTGTCTGAGCAGTCCTATATCATTTGAACAGCCCCATCAGTGAACCTGTCCAGCAGAAGTTCAGCTGTCTTGGCCAGAACATCACTCATATTTCATATAGAGAGTTTGTTAAAGAAGTCCTCAGAAAACTGAGTATTGATTTCTATGAATAAAAATAGGAAACAGATGGCATCAATTCCAAGTGGTTAAATGGTTTTTAACTAGTCCAGTAACTAACATTCTCAAATGCCTACAAAATATTACAGTTTTATCTTAGCAAAGATCAATAGAACAACTTTAAAGCACTTGCCAGGCATGCACAGCCATGTGTTCTAATAGATGACAGACAAAATGTATCCTTACAGTAATGGGACTGACTTGCCAGTTTCAAATTCCCCCCTGTACTCCTGCAGTGAATAATGCCTAATGACTGTTCTGGTTGGAGTTTTATTATTATTTTTTTTATTACTACTACTGTGGACCCAGTGTTGCCTCAAACATGCTGCAGGTATTAAGAGAAGTCTGCAAGTCTGGGATCTGAGCGAGAGCCTGGTAAGGAAGCATTTCCTGAGAGGACGGAGTAGGAAGCCTCTGGAGCCTCCCAGGTCTCCTTAATTGTTTGAGTATGTCAGCATCTACTGCTGTTTAGATCAGTCTGCTTACTCATGAGTATCTGTATTAATTCCTAGAAAAATACAGGGAGAAGACAGACCATAGCATGCCCAACACAGATTTGCACAAGCAGGCTCTGCACTGCAGCAGTCTCTCAGACAGGTTGTATGTATGATGTCTAAGATGACTGAATCCACGGGAACTGCAGCACTGCCTAGCAGCAGGTGGAAATGCTGTGTGCCAGCTGCTGCAAGCTCCAAAAACTAGCCTCAGCTGTACAATTTATTCTGAAAACTGTTTTCCAGTTGTACAATTTATTCTGATGGCAGAGGAGGCCATTTGTCACAAGCTGGAATAAACCTTTTGGAGTCCACACCGTGTGGAGTTGAGTTGAGCTAATGTTTGCCTTTGTGCAAGATGCTGACTTTGATTAGTTTGTCTGCACAACAGCTGCTTCTGCTTTCTACAAACACTGCACACTGGTTTACAGTCTGTCTCTCTCTGGTGCCTTGCTGCTCTGCCCTGAGAGCCAAATCCTGTGCCAGGGGAGGGGAATGCTGCTCTGTGTGCTGGGACTCTTGGCTCCTTTTACCTTACTGAAACTTGCCTTCCCAGGACATGGGCTTCTCTTTTGTTTCCCTGGTTTGTGTGTTACATGAATGGTTGTTTTTAAAAAGTCTAACCTTTTACTTAGCTTGATTGGAAAACATATTTTTGGCAGTAGGGATGGAAATATAAGCACACTTGAGAAATCTCTGGATCTGGTAATGGTACCCTTCCCCTGTATTCCCCATAAAAACAGCCTGGAGTTGAGTTTCTAGAAGCTCTATGTATGAAGCTAAATGTCAATGTCACCTCAAAAAATTACGCAAAAAGCCTGTAGCAGGGATTTTTTCCTTGAATTTCATCTTACCCATTAGACTTCAATGTATCTCCTGAAACAAAGAGAGAAGGAAAGAATGTCAGCTCTCTTTTGGTAGGTAGATGTAGGTTACGGTAGATATCAGCAAGTCACAGTTAGTGACATTTGTGCAGAGCTTTAAGAATTAGAAAACTGTTCTACCACAGTGACTAGCAGGAGAGACACTTGGGCAAAATTTGGGATCCTGCTGCCTCTTTAGACACATAAGCATTTAGCATTTAGTTCTTGGATGTTCCATATTCAACTGACATTGGTATCTGGAGACCCTGGAGTTTGGATACCATAATTCCTGTTGGATTTCTGTGTCTGCTTCTGAGTATGCTCAGGATACCCCCGCACAGCTGGTGCTCTGACAATGTCATCCATCTCTGACAGTATCCTGTGGTTAAGTGCTCACTCGTATCTTCTTTGCCCACATTTTCTGCAAGGCTTAATCCAGTTCTCAATCACCTGGCTCCTTCAGAAAGCTTGTCCAGAAGAAGCACCTCCTTTTGTTCTGCATCTCAGCTGTAGCAGCATTTACAGAGGTTTAGGGAGCCCATAAAAAATTCCCTCTCTCTGCTATGAAACTGGAGCAGTCATAGTGTATCTCCCCTGAATTTCCTTATTGTCCTGCTTATTGCAGGAAAAGGAGCAGGGATGACAGCTTGTCTCGGTGATTTCCTCCTGCCACAGGCCTCTTGAACAGAAGGTTACAGCTTCCCAGAGCGAGCCAGGCAAAGCCAGTCCCTCTGTGTGCAGGAGCAGTCTTGTCGTACTCACAAATGTATAGGGTAGATTGGATGTATGCAATTGTAGGGACTCAGCTCTCAGCTGCTTCCCCACTGGTGGGGACTGGAAATTAGAGGATCTTGTTGCCCTTCTGACTTTCCACCCTGGAAGAGAGGGAACAAGCATGCCCCACTCCCTTTAAAATGCATTAGGGGTTCATCTAATTGCAGAGTGCTTGCACTGCTAAAGGTGTGGCTTTATCTACAAAGTTGTTTTCTTGCACACCAGAAGTCATAGGAAAAAGCGAAGGTTGGAGGGGAAGGAAAACCCCTGGCTGAGCTCTGAAGTGGGAAGCGCAAGCTCTCTGAGACACCATGGCGGGCTTCTCACTTCCACATGCCTCCAGGGCAACTGGGTGAGGCTCCCTTCCCCGCTAGAGGTGTCCTTCACTCTTGATAGGTTCCCAGGGAGGTTTTACTCCTTTTTGGATGGCAAGAATCTGGCCTGAGTAAGTCAGATCCTTGGAAAGACAAAGCAAGATCTATTAATCATCATCCATTTCTTTATTTATTTTGGGTATTTCCTGGTTTCAGTGTTGTACAATGTTTACCAAAGACGAGCAGCCAAAGTAAACCACACAAATGAAAAATTGCAAATGAAAGAGCCAGCCACACGGCACAGCTGGTCCCATACCTCCGAGGGCTTCAGTCCTTTCAGATTAGGTGCACACTTGGCATTCTCCTGCAAATATGCTTGCAAGGAATCATCCTGGAACAAACCTGCCTCCATGCACGGCGACTGACAGAAAGCTGAGGCAGGTCTGGAAAGACTCTCTAGCAAGAGAGGGGATTAATGTGCCTGCTTGTTAACTCTGGCAGAGCGTGCAGTCGTCATTGTGCCAGCAGTGTTAGGGAGAACAATTGGAGAGGGATTATTTTGTGATTGGTGGCATTCCTGGGGGTTGGGACATTTATTTGGGGCCTTCCTGCAAGGAGTAAAAAGCAGAGGGAAGCACAAAGAAGTTCCTTCACAGATGGCAGGCTGTTTTGACATGAGGAGCCAAAACGGATGGATATGTTCCCTTCTCCCTTAATCCAGTTGCAGACCTGACTCACCCTGACTGAGTTTCTGGTATCAATGTTGTCCTGTTCCTCAGTGAGAAGTTATGAGCTCATGGATTTCTTGTCCAGCAACCAGCTTGCCAGCTCCTTGCTGAGTTCCCCCTGAAAAGGAAAGGGCTGTCCAGCCTGGAGGCAGAATTTCTTCACCTGCAGAAACAGGGAACAAGCCAAACTCATTCACAGGCTGTGCTTCATCAGGAGAAGTATGAGAAATACTTATTTTACAGAAAAGTTTAGACCACTGAACAGTAGGGGAGAAGAGTCCAGCCAACCTTTACTTTATCCATCCCTTCTCCCATTACTCATTGCATTTTTGTTAGTGACTCTTGAAAATTCTGTTCAGCTGGAAGGCCTTGCAAATATCAGAGAGGACACTGTCAGAGGCAAACATGGAGGGACCAGGGAGATCACCAAGAAAGATGCCTCTCAACAGAGGGTTGTACATCTCAGTATGTTCTGCCTGGCCTTTTGGTCCCAGATGTGAGCTGGGAACAAAGAGTTCAAGGAATGAACCCCAGCGAAATAAAGTACTCCAAAGAGAAATAAAGTACTCCGAAGAATGGATTTTAGAGAAATTTGTTGGCACTATTAATCATGGATCATTCAGGAAATTAATTTTAAATTATGTCATAAAAACAGCACATGAAAGAAGTGTGAATGTAACATAATTTCTATAAATAGAAAAGGATATTTATGCTGACACTAGTGTAAGTTATAAGCTGAAAACAAACCAGGTGGCCAGTCTGTTGGGTAGACATTGGATAATAAGACCCAAAGAAACAAAGATCCTCTTGTGCCCAACAGGTGCAAACTTCACGGTGAGTTAAGCGTTGAAGGAGTATAATTGGAATTGATACAAGGTAGAAGAGTGCATTTAATTTGATGTTCTTTCCCATGGTAGAGCAGACATAAGGTAGACAAATTCTATTACCTTATGGCTATGTCTCAACCAGCTTGTTCTGGTCCTGTAGTTTGGAGCTATGGAGATACAGCTATGGAGCTATGTAGTTTCAGCTATGGAGATGGAATTTAGTTGCTGTTTGCTGGTTTTTTACCTGTATTTTCTTTGATTCCTCTTCTTTTGACAACTCTTCTGTCCAAAAGCTGTGAAATGCAGAGCACATTACTTGAAAGCATGAGTTACCGTGCTTTCTATACTTACTGAGATAGACACGAGTCTTTTTGGCATTGCTACAACCCTCTCTTGCATTGCCACAGCACTGCCATGCTCTTCCTGCCACATCCATGTAATTTACTTGGGATGTTAGGGAGGTATTCAGCTCAAAGTTTGTATAGGTAAATATAAAAAGTACAAGTAAAAAAGTAAAAGTACAAAGTAAATATAGGTATTTCACAGCAGTAGAAAATGCCTTGGTTTTGAGGTTGATGGCGTGTTTCTTTCTGTAGATACTGTGATAAAGACAAAAAGGCATCTGGCAGCACAGGCACAAGTTACATGGTCTTTTCTGAATCTGTCATTACTAAGCTGTTACTGTTCCAGTCAAGAAAACTTACAGAAGAGCAAAAATGCAATCTGAGGATAATTTAGAAGGAATGATTAAAATAGCTAAGTGTGTTCTTGAAAATCAACTTGGGCTGTCTGTTTTCAATCATGTTCAAATTCAGAAAGTCAGAGAATGGTGCAATATTGGAAATAACTTATTATTTGAAGATGGTTTAGTCGCCCTATCAGAAACCACACATGCATTCTAAATACTTACTGACATCTTTTTATGATCAGACTTTTCATTTTCAGTAAAAATTGTGTTTTCATGCATGTTTATAACTCAGTTGAAGTCAAGCTTCTAAAAAGTTTGTTTAAAAATTATACAATTGCAAAAGAAGGCAGTAGAAACAATCCCTGCAAGAGACTCACAAACCTTTTTGTTTTTCCACTGAGTGAAAAAATCCTAGGAAATAATACCTCAGATATTTTTGTGTTTTTAAAAAATGTGGTGTATTGATAGGCTATAAATCCAGAAAAGTAGATACGCTGAAGAAAGAATTTCTGAGACCTTGAATAGCTGAGAAAAAAAGATTTGGAATTGCTTAGTTTTCTCTTTCTGAAATCCACTGTCATGTCTGAAATATTTCACGGCATCAGATACAGAGGGAGTCAGCAGCTTGAATGCAAAGCCTGAACTACCTGTGCAAAATACATCCTGGCATTATCTTTTTTGGAACAAATACAAAAATCTTGATATTTTTGTGGTACATGATAATAATCTACTTCATTTCCTTCTCAGATTCTTGCCCAACTGTTAAACACAATTTTTTTCTATTGTATAACAAGCAGTTAAATATATATCTCTGCATCTCAGCAAAGTGCTTTCCACCTCCGTATAGGAAACAAACTCTAACTGGTTCTCCAATGACTTGGTCCCATTCCCAGGAATGTTTCCCTTCCATTAAAAAAACCCCAAGAAACAAAAAACCCCAAAACAAAACAGGAAAAAGAAAACACTTTTTTCAGCCTATTAGCACTAGATAGGTATAAGCACAAAATATGTCCATGCATTCCTCTGAATGAGGCAAGACTAGGTTTGCTTCCGACACTGGAATGCACCAACATGCATGTCCCTTTGCCCAGCCTCTCTTGAAGGAGCTTTTACTTGGAGCTGAGCAAAGCTTTTTTCTTCCTTATGGGAAATTCTGGTGCCAGGATGTTAAGCCCTAACTTCCTCACAACAGCCTGCCAGTGATGACTTGCACCCGGTGGGCTGTGACAGGGTATTTTCTCTCCTAGTGAGATGAAATGAAGCAGAAGCTGTCCAAACAGCAAGCATAAGAGATCCCATTCCTCTCTCTTCCCAACCCTGCCCCCCCTGGTATTGCAGCCTCTGCTGGGAGCCCATAGCCATAAGCATTTGTGTCTCTGTCCAAAATCCTGTAAAATCTTTTTTTGGAAACAGGAATGGCACCTCTTTTTTTAAAAACTGGAAATATGGCTTAAGTGTCCAAGTACCATTCTGGGCAGCCCAAGTTAGATGACCTCTAGGTCAAACAGCCTAGGATACAGCAAAGCAAACTGAACAACACAAAAGAGTGAGATAGACCTAGAGCAAAGAAAAAAGTTAGTTCAAAACACTGTGTGAGTGGTACTTGAGAAAGCTACATAGAAGTATTTCCTAAAGATCTCTAAAAAAACTTAAGAACCAGTTTTGTACGTTGATAATGTTGTACCAATCAACATTATGAAAATTGCAGAAAATATTTTAAAAGAAAATATGATTTCCAGATTATGTCTGTTTTTAGGGGCTGGATCCCCAACAGCAGCAAGCTGGGAGTCTATCTGCCCAAGTACATTTGGGCTGAACTCTGAGCTCCCAGTACCATGTGAGTTGTCTCAGAGTTCTCATCTTGGAGTAACAAATATGTGTGGTGATAACAGGATTTTGTGTGTTTGTCACAGTGGTCTTCAGAATCGGGTGTCAAAACTTGCCTTTTTTTCCACTGTGTATTACCGGAAAATATGTATTTACTGTATATCCTAGTATTCCTGTAAGAAACAAGTTTTTTCACTGTACCTAAAGGGCAAAGTAAGAAAGGAACTGTGTTGTCCAGCTTTGCCTTGCATGTAAGCTGTTTCCTGTTGATGCAGTTTCCTTGGGAGCCAAGAACTCACCAGAAATACTTTGGCAGAAATTATGTGTTTTCTCTTGTTGAGTCATGCTGTTACAACTACTCTAGAAAAATGAAACTTTCCATATCATTAAGATAAGCTTTGGTCTCTTAGCGTACAAACTTCCCTGCAAGATGCTGCTCAGTTAAGGTAGCAAATCAGTGTTGTGTTTTTCTGACTGAATGCTTTCAGGAAGGATATGACAAAAAATAAATCCACAACTCTGCTTCCTTGGCAGGGGCAGTGCTGTAGGCTGACTGCTGAATGACTAACCAGTTACACATCATTATCGTGCTCTGCCACAACTGCAGGGTAAGGATTGCCCAGAAGAAAAACAAAGGTAATCGGGTCCTTTGCATTTAAACTTCCAGTCTGGGGAGTTCCCCTGCTCTGACCAGGGGATTGAGCAGCTGGCAGGGTAGGCCTGATATGGAACACAACAAAGTTAAAATGGTTTACTTTTCGTTATCATGTGCCTTTTTGTTGGAGCTTGAAGATGAATACCTGAAGCTCTGCAAGACAGATTAAAGCACAGGCACCAGTAGTGCACGCAAAGAATCTATTCCCAGGACCATGAAAGGATGCCAAGCCATTCTGCTTTCAATTAGATGAGTATTATACCTCCTGCTCCAAAGACTGCAAGGACATATTTGACTTTTGGCTTTTCCTTGCCGTCCTCTTCTGGGGGCGCTGAGGGTGAGAGCATCCTGGGTTCAGCCTGCCTGGTACTGCTGCAGCCAAGCTGACGTGCTGGCACATTCTGGTTGCCCGTGGTAAGTAGGAGAAAGTTTTGTGCTGTTTACAAATATTTGGAAAGTGTGTTTTTTGCTTGCATAACAGGCTTGTCAGTGGATTCATGCCTCCCTCCCTTTTCTACTGCTTCTGCTTTTTCTGTGAGGCAGGGATCTGGGGCAGGGTGTTGCCTGGGTTGGGTCCCTTCTGCACTGCTCACTTGTCCTTTCTCAGCAGAAAAACAACAGGCAGCTCTCAATGTTGACACTGACATAGAGAAGGAAAGAGAGGAAGGGGGTGGGGGGGATGGGCTGCAGGATCCCTCTGTGTGAGACTGGGAACGGGAAGTGCTTGAAGAGTGCATCGTGTCCAGTTTGGGTACTGCTTGTGCTGCATTGGATAAAGGGGAACATTTAAAGCAAGACAGCTTCAAAAATAATGACCACAACTCTATCTAATCCCCATCTACTGCTGGTAAAGGCTTGTACAGTGTCTCTGCTTGGAACATCTGCAGTTAAAAAAGCACAGCTTTGTTGCAGAATCATGTGCTCTTTCCTCTTAGGAAAATGTAGTGTAGGTGAAGGCATGCAACTGGTTTTGCACAGTATAAAAGAGGAAGGTTAATCATAGTTTAAACTATGGAAGAAGAGAGGAAGCACCTACAAGGTGCATCTTTGTTCAATGCTAAACATGCAGTTGCTCTGGGGAAAAAGCTGTTGAAGAGTATTCTCATCTTAAAAGAGAGCAGCTTTCTCCTACTTTAGAGTCTTTGATTTCAAAAGTCTTGATTTCAAAAGAAGTTGTTTTGAGCCATGCTGCACCTCAATTTGAAAGCTAATGCTCTGGGAGGCAGGTGGCTGGTACTTTGTCTGTGAGTGTGGGGCAGCTTGTGGAGAGCATTTTTGTGCATCCTCAAACCTTCCTGAGTCTGGATAATGTGATAAACCCTGACAATCACCGCAATCTTTTGGCATTTCAAGCAGCTTGCTGAAATGGACTGCTTGATTTGAGAACTGTGGCATGATCACACCAGTCCTCTCTTTCTGAGAGAAACCAGAAACCTGGCCCAGTGTGGATCCATCTGTGATGAGAGCTGGCTGAGCCTGGATGTTAGGAGAAAGTGGTTTCTTCTGAAAAAAACGGCTGGTGCCTACCTCAATTCTCCACAAATGCATGGTGATGAAGCTGTAACAGATAGAAGAGTGTGCCCATTTTGCACTGAATTATGTACGTGGTGGTCTCCAAAACTCTTCCCAAATTAACTAAATTTACTGTATCAGAGAGGTGCAGTTTTGAAGACAAAAATATACAGTAACAAGCCTCATTGAACCCAGAGTTAATATTTTGAAAACTGAAGTCTTCCCTATTGAAGAACAAGAACCATTTCAGCTGAGAGGTGCTAGAGGGAAGAGGTGGCTTTGGGGAAGTTGATGACATCCTTTCACTAAAAGACTATTTCCCTTCTCCTCTCTGCCCCACAGCTGCTTTGCCTCTATTTTGCAATGTTATGCTTATCAGCTATCCTCTGTAGTAGACAGAAAATATAAGGGTATCTCAGTCTTTCAATTTCTTTTTCTCTTAACCTACTGTGCAATGCTAATGTGAGTGCAGTGGAACTAAAGGTTGCTATGAGGTGCCTTTGGGCTCTCTGTGGGCTTTGCCACCCTTATCACAGAGATGCTGCTGTGGGCCTTCTGACAAGTGGCAAGAATCAGTCCACCTGTCTGCTCTCAGGCAGATACTTCTTGGTGCAAGAGGGTAGCAAAATGTGACAATTTCTGAACACAGAAAAAAAAAAGGTAACTGCAACAGGAATGTTAAGTGTTTGAATTTAATGGACTCCCTTTCAGAACTGGTAGGATGACTCCCTGCCCCTTTATGCAAACAGCATACTTGGCTATTTGACCAACCATGTATTACTTCAGTCAGGTTAAAATGAATGCCATCAAACCTCCTCTCTCAAAATTGCCTCTGATGTTCACAGAGAGATACTTCGCTTCAGAACGTGTCTTGTGCTTCAGACAGAATATCATTCCCATTCTTATTAATTTTCTGTTGACAACATATGACTGTAGTGTTCTAGGAAATTAAAATATGCTGAGTGTTTCTATAGTGCTATCCTTGACTAACAATTTGACTTCAACACTTAATATATGCATCACTGTTGAAGAGTATTCTCATCTTAAAAGAGAGCAGCTTTCTCCTACTTTAGAGTCTTTGATTTCAAAAGTCTTGATTTCAAAAGAAGTTGTTTTGAGCCATGCTGCACCTCAATTTGAAAGCTAATGCTTTCAAAATATTGATAATATTTTACAGAACTTGTATAACTTGGTTGTGCGGAGATATTCTGTTTCTCAGCACAGTGAACAACCCCCAGTGCCTATCAGATAAAAAGTATAGAAGGTAGACATACAGGGAGGTGAATGCAGTTCTGCCTGGGAACCAGTTCTGCACTTAATAGTGGAGGAAGTGATTATGAAAAAATGACTTGTGCAAAATGGTTGCATCAGCCTTTCCAGCAATGGGAGTTGACTGACAAAAAGAAGAAACTGACACTAAATTTTATCTTTCAAAGAAGAGAGTTCAACTACAGTCTGTTCTCATTTTTGTGTCCCCAGTCAGCAACAACAGTAGAATTGGTTGAAATGTGAGTTTGAAGGGTAAGCCATACATGCTGGACAATCCGGAACTCTTCAGAAGCCATGGTTTCCTCAGGGGAAAGAGGAAACTAGAGAGAAGAGATGCAAACTGGTATGATTCACTGGCTGCTAGTTAAAGGACATTGGGGAACTGGGAACATGAAGTTTTGTTTGAAGAGAACAATATTTTGAAGCTGAAATATTTTCTCGCTTCAGGACCGTCACCTCATCAGACCTGCCAAAAATTTCCAGCTTTTGTTGTATTTGCAGATATGAAGTGACCATTCAGATGCCATGACCAGCACATGAGGAGTCTGAAACACAGCATGCAGACCACAAGGTTAGTATTCAACCTCTGCTTATTCAGGGTTTACGGGTACTGTTCATCGGCAGTAATGGAACTGTTTACGATTCAAACTTGCTGAAGTGTTCTTTGGCACCTGGGGCAGGAAACACTGCCCTTCTTTACATTAAAATCAGTACTGTTCTAATTACATCCACTGTTTATAGGGTGACGGTAACATCCATATCCCATCTATTACCAGCGTTGTTTTACAGAAAAGTCTGATAGACTTCATTGCATATCAGGTTGTTCTGCCTTTCCAGTAAAGAATGTGAATTGCTTACACAGTGTGCAAGAGGGTGTGGCAGGAGCTCTGCTTTTAGAAGCCTTGAGGCTGGTGAGACTCCATGCAGGGAACCCCAAGATCTCTCCTGGGAAAGTTTGAGATGTTGGAAACCCCAGCCCACTGGAAGGGCTCACAGGGGAAGCAGGCTCTGTTAGGGCTTCTGCCTGCCATGTAGCCATACAGAATGGGCAGGCTGACGCTGCAAGGGCTGTGAGCATTTGTATTCATAGAATCACAGAATCACTTTGGTTTAAAAAGGCCCTTAAGACCATTGAGTCAAACCATTAATCAAATACTGCCAAGCTACCACTAAACTATGTCCCTAAGCACCATGTCTGCATGTCTTTTAAATACCTTCAGGGATGGTGACTCCACCACTTCCCTGGGCAGTCTGTGCCAGTGCTTGACCGCCCTTTCTGTGAATTTTTTTTCCTAATATCCAGTCTAAACTTCCCTTGGTGCAACTTGGGGCCATTTCATCTTTTCCTGTCACTTGTTACCTGGGAGAAGAGACTGATCCCCACCTGACTACAGCCTCATTTCAGGCAGTTGTAAAGTGATAAAGTCCCCTCTGAGCCTCCTTTTTCTCCAGGCTAAACAACTATAGCTCCCACAGCTGGTTCTCTCAAGACTTACATTCTAGACCCTTCCCCAGCTCTGTTGCTGCTCTGCACACACTCCAGTACCTTAATGTCCTTTTTGAAGTGAGAGGCCCAAAACTGAACACAGGATTTGAGGTGTGACTTCCCCAGTGCCAAGTACATGGGGACAATCACTGCCCTAGTCCTGTTAGTCACACCATTGCTGATACAGGCCAGGATGCCATTGCCTTCTTGGCCACCTGGGCATATGCTGGATTCATATTCAGTTGCCTATTGACCAGCGCCTCCAGATCCTTTTCTGCTGGGCAGCTTTCCAGCCACTCTGACCCCATAGTGCTGCGTGGGGTTGTTGTGACCCAAGTGCACCACATGGTGCATCATTCTGTTGAGTTTCATACAACTGGCCTCAGGCCATGGCTCCATCCAATCCAGATCCCTCTGTAGAGCATCCTTACCCTGCAGCAGATCAACACGCCCACCCAACTTGGTGGTGTCGGCAAACTGAATGTGCACTCAATCCCCGCATCCAGATCATTGATGATCTAACCATCTTTCCCTATTTGGGGCTGAAACATCCAGCTGTAGCTTCTTTGTTGAGAGGAGGCATAATGTGAGAGATGAAAGAGGTGAGAGCCATAGCCAGTGTGCCTATAGAAAAGCAGGATACTAAGAATGGTGCTTTATGGCTCTTGACAAATGATATAGCTGTACACCAGGGATGAGCAACACACCGTGGTTGCAGGGCTGAGAAGGTCAAGTAGGAGAAAAAGACTGACAGCACAGAAAACATTTTAAAAAACCCTGAGTTTACTAATAAAATGGTGCAGGAATCCAAGAGTTTTCAGCTGCTGATCAAAATTAAAATTTGACCCTACCTTCTCTTCTTGCTGTTTCCTGTAGCAAAATGTCCATCCAAGCAAAACACAGATCAAGAACTGTACACACCTGGCAAGTGTTGGCCATCTACACAGTCTTAGCTGCAAACCTCTCTGAACAGCAAGTGCTGAAGCAAGCTTGTCCTTCATGTGATGCCAGTCAGCTTTGCAACTGCTCCTCCATGGGCTTGGACTTCATTCCCCCTGGGCTCACGGCCAAAATCACAGTGTTAAACCTAGCCCACAACAGGATAAAGCACATCCAATCCCAGGACCTGCAGCAGGCTGTGAACCTGAGAGCCCTGCTGCTGCAGTCCAATGAAATCAGCTCCATAGATGAGGACTCGTTTCAGCCTCTGGCAAAACTGGAGCTCTTGGACTTATCAAATAACAGCTTGGCTCACTTGTCCCCTCTGTGGTTTGGGCACCTTTTTTCACTCCAGCACCTCCGTCTTCAAGGCAATTCCTACAGAGACCTGGGGCAGAGCTCCCCCTTTTCTAGCCTCAGGAACCTGAGCTCTCTCTACCTGGGCAACCCACAGTTCTCTGTGATAAGGCAAGCGAACTTTGAGGGCATTGAGCTTCTGGACAAGTTATGGATTGATGGTAGCAATCTCAGTCAGTACGAGCAGGGAAGTTTGAAATCAATTAAGGAGATAAATCACATGATCATAAACCTAAGAAATGGTAATATATTCTCAGACATTGTTAAGGATCTTCTGCACTCTGTCACTTGGCTGGAAGTGACAGAAATCAAATTACCAGTTGAAAATAAAACCTTGGTGCAGAATTCTTCACGTCCTTTTAGGATACAAAAACTTACATTTAAAGAAGCTTTTTTCACAGATCAAACTATTAGCCAAACAATAGTGTTACTGAAAGAAATCACCTCTTTAAAAGAGTTAGAGGCAATCAATTGTGTGCTTGAGGGGAAGGGAATGTGGAAGACTGAAGAAATTGCAAGGAGTGGGCAAAGTTTTGTTGAAACATTAACAATAACAAAGATAATGATTCAGAATTTTCATTTGTTTTTTGACCTGGAAGGTATGGAGTCACAAATAAACAAACTAAAAAGACTCAGTATTGCAAGCTCCAATGTTTTCATGGTACCATGCAAGCTTGCAAGACATTTTTCATCACTTCTGTATCTGGACTTTCATGATAATTTGCTTGTAAATAACCGTTTAGATGAGACAATCTGTGAAGGTTCCTGGCCTTCATTGCAAACTTTAAATCTAAGTCAGAACTCTCTAAAATCTCTGGAACAGACTGCAGAGTATATATCTCGTCTACCCAAACTGAATAATCTTGACATTAGCCAAAATAATTTTGGTGAGATTCCAGATGTGTGTGAATGGCCAAAACCCCTGAAATATTTAAACCTGTCCAGCACTCAAATTCCTAAAGTAACAACTTGCATTCCTCCTACACTGGAAGTTCTGGATGTTAGTAGAAATAACCTGAAGGAGTTTGGACTGCAGCTCCCATTTCTGAAAGAGCTGTACCTCACGAGAAACCAGCTGAAGACCCTGCCGGGTGCCGCACCCATTCCAAACTTAGTGGCCTTGTCCGTCAGAAGAAACAAGCTGAACAGTTTCTCCAAGGAGGAGTTTGAGTCCTTCAGGAGGATGGAGCTGCTGGATGCCAGTGACAACAACTTCATCTGCTCCTGTGAGTTCCTCTCCTTCATCCACCATGAGGCCGGGATAGCCCAGGTGCTGGTGGGGTGGCCGGACAAGTACGTGTGTGACTCTCCGCTGGCGGTGAGAGGGGCGCGGGTTGGCGCTGTGCACCTGTCCCTGATGGAGTGCCACAGGTCCCTGGTGGTGTCGTTGATCTGCGTCCTGGTGTTCCTGGTCATCCTGCTGCTGGTGGCCGTCGGCTACAAGTACCATGTGGTCTGGTACCTGCGGATGACGTGGGCATGGCTGCAAGCCAAGCGGAAGCCCAAGCGCGCCCCGCCGAAGGACGTCTGCTACGACGCTTTTGTCTCCTACAGCGAGAACGACTCCGACTGGGTGGAGAACACCATGGTGCGGGAGCTGGAGCAGGCCTGCCCTCCCTTCCGGCTCTGCCTGCACAAGCGGGACTTTGTGCCTGGGAAGTGGATTGTGGACAACATCATCGACTCCATTGAGAAGAGCCGCAAAACGCTCTTTGTGCTGTCCGAGCACTTTGTGCAGAGCGAGTGGTGCAAATACGAGCTGGACTTCTCGCATTTCCGCCTCTTTGATGAGAACAACGATGCGGCGATTCTCATCCTCCTGGAGCCCATCCAGAGCAAAGCAATTCCCAAGAGGTTCTGCAAGCTGCGGAAGATCATGAACACAAAGACCTACCTGGAGTGGCCTGCTGGTGAAGAGCAGCAGCAGATGTTTTGGGAAAACTTGAAAGGAGCCTTGAACTCATAGAAGTCAGCAGCCCCCATTTCAACATATTCCCTCAAAAGGCTGTATATCACTGTTTCTTACTGCTAAGAATCTTGTCTTTCTTATTTTTCTTTGTAACTGCACCTGGCTTTGTTGTATATACAGATAATTGTCATTTTATCAACTGGAAAATACCCATGTTAGGCTTTACAGTGATTTGACACTCTGGTCTTTAAAAGTCCCTACCAATAACCATGATGTTTGGAAACTGTGTGGGACTTGATATACTTTTCTAAATACATTTTGCTGAGTGTGTATTTCTGTTCTCTTTACTCCTGTTACCACTATCCCCAACTGGTTTCTAACAACGCCATTGTAATTTTCAAATGAAATTAAAAGGCATGGGCTTCAATCAATATTTCCCTATGTCCATTTCT
The DNA here is from genome assembly GCA_013399835.1 of Leptocoma aspasia. NCBI lineage: Eukaryota > Metazoa > Chordata > Aves > Passeriformes > Nectariniidae > Leptocoma > Leptocoma aspasia. The sequence goes on from VXAX01001922.1 coordinate 323,255, forward strand.
TCCTGGGAATGCTTGTTTTCCTCTTCATGATCACCACCACTTTCCTTTCTATCTACCTGCCGAAATAGCTGAAGCCTTCTATTTTTGGCTGTGAGACTGTGTTTCTAATGTGTGGGCTAGATGGTGTTGCAGACTGGCCCAGTTCTTAGTTTTTCTCTTATACTTTGCAGAGCGTATTTATGTAATCACTGGGCCATGCAACTCTTACAGGTCTACTTACCTTGCTTTGTAGCTGGTGAAGAAAATCACAGGGATAAGAGGCAGTTCATCTCTCTACTTCAGTGTGAGGGATCTCCTGGAATTACCATATTGCTCTTCACTGATTACAGAGGGAGTCTAGACAAGCAGGTAGATACAGATGTTTATGTGTATGTGTACATGTGTCTACACAAGATAATTTCTGTAGGTGCAGCCTGCGAACACCACTTTCAGTTCTGTTTTCCTGTTACAGTGTTATCTCCAGGGCTAGTCCAAAGTCTGCTATGAAGCAATTTTTCTGTTAACTCTTTTGGAGAAGTATAGTTCATGGTTTAATCAAGGCTGATCTCCAGGTAGGTGATGAGTGAATCATCCAAGAGCAAACATTGAGCGCTGATAAAACAGATTAGGAGAAATATGTGCCTAGAGGTAAGAAGGGAAATAAATCTTGCCAGTGATTACAAAAAGAGGGTCAAAGAGAGATGTGGGAGAAGCCTTAGTTTTCACACAGTACACTCTTACCATAGACCCAGACTTCTGTGTGTTGGCATATTTAAAAGGACTGATAGTGTAACTATTCTTATGCCAATCGGATCACCCAGGTGGGAATTCCCCTGTTGATATTGTCAAGGTTGAGAGGTGAAGTGAAAACGGAACAGCAGTGTGAGAGGAAGCTGGGCAAGTGATCAGCAAGAGAGAGACGAAACACAACATTGTTAACTGGCATGCAGGCACTGGAGCTGCAGATGACACCTCTGGGAATCTTTTTGGCACAGAGGTGAGTTTTCAGGTAGGTGAAGGCTGGACATGCAGAGAAAGACAGCGGAGCTGCAATGCCAGAGCAAGAAGCAAACAGGGAGTCCTGGGAAGAAGCAACCTAATCTCTGCCACCAATCCTTCTCTGCATGGGGGATTCAGGGTGCTCAAGGCTGCTGAGCAGGAGTGTGGGGTGGGGAGGGGTTTCTGGCTGCCAGCAAAAGTAGAGCAGGAAGGTGCAATCACAGGCATCTGGCAGGGATGCATGGCAGGCAGGCAGCAAAGGAAGGTCCTACTGGAGAGATGTGACATGCTGATGAGACCAATGTCCTCTGGGAAATGGGAGAGAGGAAAGCAGCAAATGAAAAAGAGACAAATTGGGTCAGACTGTGCCATTTCTGCTCAGTTTCCTCGTGGAAGTGTGCCTTGTCCTATTTGTCCTATTTATATGTTGTCTCACCTGGGTGTTGATACTGACTGCCCAGGGAAGGCTGGGAGTGAAGGTGGGGTGCCTTGGTTTCAGGAGTTCAGCCAGGAAAAGAGCTCACTGAACAGTGGCCTTGGGACATCAGCTGCCTCCTCACCTACCTCTGACCTGCTGCGCATCTTCTGTGTCGGAAACAAGCGGAGGCATGGCCGTGTGTGTGGATGTGTGGCTGTGCATAGGTGCTGTTAGGGCAGTGCTGGGGGATGAGAACTAGGACATGTGTAACCCACACACTGCCAGGTGGAGAGCAGCAGCTTTCCCCAGTCTGCTTGTGGTTTGACCTCTTCACCAACCAGTGGCTCTCCCTCTGCAGGCTCCGTAGCAGTGCTCAAATTTACCAGCCCACATTTAGCTGGGTAGAGCTCCCCAAGTTAGAATCAATTTGCACACCACTGGCATGCTTTATTTTAGGCCTTACATTAACCTTCCCCATTTGTGAGCACTTAGAGAACCTCATTCTGTTGTCAGTTATGGTTTTGTTTAAGAGTACGTGTATATTTTCTCAAATACTTCTACTCATGTGGGCCAGGGAAAATAATCTTGAGCATGTCTGATGGCTTGGACATTTTTTCCATAACTCAGAAACATTTTGAATGCCTGGTTCATCACAGCACCTTATGGTATAAGGGCATCTGTGCAAGTTTATGTATTTTTAGTTGCATTTCAGTTTCATTTTCTTACTGTGGCTTTTTAATTCCCAGCACAAGAGGGAGAAGTGATTTCTTGATAGGGCAATTTCTTGATAGGGGCTCTATGTCTGAGTGGGTGTGGAGAGGCCTGAAATGACCTTGTAAGTCAGGGTCTCAAGCAGAATCATTAGATAGGAATGGGAAGGGGAAGAGAATGGCTGAAAGTGAGTGAGGGTGGGAATGGGGTTCCTCTGAGTGTCTGTTCACACTACAGATGAGCAAAAAAATGGGCAAGTCAGTATCCTGAATCACCAAATGCAGTTCAGTCCCGCAGTGCCTGGGTGGTTTCTGGCTGGTAAGGTGGAGAGCCATGAGGCTCTGCTGGTATTTCCTGTGCAGTACCTGCCCAGTTCCCTTGTGTGCTGCCAATTTTCCACCTATAAATAACCTGCCTATAGACAGCTTTTGATTGAGCAGGTTGACTGGTTGTTTTGTTTTCTAAAAGTAAGTGTTTTGATGACAGCTGTAAAAATACCACCTAAATCTGTTGCTAGTGAAACTCATGCTACTCCTAGATTTACTCCTTCAACCTACAGCCCTACATTATCCAGTTACTTTTGGGAGACCAAAAAGCCCTGCAAAAGAGCTTCACCTGGACAGCAGATGAGTCTAACTACAGACCACAATTTTTTGTTTGGGATTCACAGGGACAAATATCTAGGTATCTAAACTGTGTTACCCCATTTTAAGGCAATGGGATCATTTCTCTTGGAGTCATCACATCTTAATCTGGGTGTCCAAGACACACAGTATTAATTGCTCCTAAAAGATGTTCTTTCTCTCCAGTGACTTTGGAGGATATGGTGGATGACCAGTTCAGCTGTGGGCATCTAAAGACAGGGAAGAGAACCTTGTCTTTCAAGATCCAAAGCTCTACATCAGAGTGAGACAGAGAGAAAAAGAGAGTAACACAAGGGGTCAAAATGTTTATAGTCCTGCAGGTGGGAAGAGATGGAATGACTGAAAAAATTATCCATAACTTTTCCTCCCTTCCCCATATACCCACACCATATCAGTCAATATTGCCTCTTTTGGATAATCTTGAGCAGTTATGACTAAAACTAATGCAACTGGAAGGGTGGGACTTTTCTGTATTAACTTATATATGTGGGTCAGCTACTGTAAAACAAATCAGAGTAGATCTTCTGCACAGAATCTCAGTGGGATGACTGAGGGATAAAGCAGTTCTCAAGAAGCTAATCTAACATGATTAACCTGATAGAGAGCCCACAATGATTTTGTGAACTCATTGATTGGCCTCTTTGGGGATTGTTCACTCTTTCCACCCTCAGTAAGATATCTATTGAGGTAGATGTGTTTTGTGGCACTCTGGGGAAAATTACATTTTAAAAATGCTCTTTGATCCTTGTCAAGAAAGGTTCTATTTCAATATGCAATAAAGGTTTTAAAGGGAAAAGACCTCTCTTAGGCTTCAAAAATTGTTTTTCCAACTCCTCAGTAGGATAGAGAAACTAAAGGCATCCTGTTGGGAGTAAAGAGAAGCTGGATACTGCAGGAAGCTCTGTAACAAAAAAAAAAAAAAAAAAAAAAAAAAAGCCATGCAAAATCATCATTGTGAAAACTGTGAGAGGAAAGTGAAATGACACAGGATCCACATCTGTGTGGCTTCTCTTGAATCATTTCAGCCCAGAAGACCAGAAAGAGGCTTTGGGGCTGGAAAAAGCTATCCAGTCCAGTCAGTTTATCTGATCTGAGCCCCTGGCTCTTCCCTGTGGCTTGGCCTGGTCTTCTCTCTGCCTCAAGTTCCCAAAACAGAAAAAGGCATTGGTAGAGGACAAGGATGGGGCAGTAAAAAGGAAGAGCTGAGGCAGTAAGCAACAATGGTCAGTTTTACAAGCTTAAATTTCATTAGCAAGTATCAGACTGATGGTAATATGAAAGTCATCCAGGCAAGTGTTTGTTTCCCTGCTCACAGGACATTTACAATCAGAGTAGAAAAAGGCAGATAAAATGAAGAATGGACTGAAATGAATGCATTCCTTTTCCCCCTATTGTCAGAATAGAGATTAGACACATGCTTGAAGTATTAAACCTGAATGCTACTATCTACTGTAAGATGCTGACTCTTCTTGATGTAACCAGGATTTGAAACATGTACAGGACACTCCCTGTGGTAAAAAATGAATATACAAAATAACATTCACAGATTCAGAAGGAAAAGACCTGAAGTGAGATTGAAGTATGAAGGCTACTTACTAAACAGGAGTATCAGAGTAGTAAACTAATCTGTTTTAACTCTGAACTGTGTTAAAACCAAATATTTTAACAGTACCTTCAACAAGACAGAACAGTAAAACTTATATTTTAGATTTATCCAAAATGTAGCTTCTCCAAAACAAGCTATGCATCTTATATTTGCTCTGACTGTATTTCATATTTTAGGCAATATAATGACTGCACACACCTGGCAAGTGTTGGCCATCTACATGGTCTTAGCTGCAAACCTCTCTGAACAGCAAGTGCTGAAGCAAGCTTGTCCTTCATGTGATGCCAGTCAGCTTTGCAACTGCTCCTCCATGGGCTTGGACTTCATTCCCCCTGGGCTCACGGCCAAAATCACATTGTTAAACCTGGCCCACAACAGGATAAAGCACATCCAATCCCAGGACCTGCAGCAGGCTGTGAACCTGAGAGCCCTGCTGCTGCAGTCCAATGAAATCAGCTCCATAGATGAAGACTCGTTTCAGCCTCTGGCAAAACTGGAGCTCTTGGACTTATCAAATAACAGCTTGGCTCACTTGTCCCCTCTGTGGTTTGGGCACCTTTTTTCACTCCAGCACCTCCGTCTTCAAGGCAATTCCTACAGAGACCTGGGGCAGAGCTCCCCCTTTTCTAGCCTCAGGAACCTGAGCTCTCTCTACCTGGGCAACCCACAGTTCTCTGTGATAAGGCAAGCGAACTTTGAGGGCATTGAGCTTCTGCACAAGTTATGGATTGATGGTAGCAATCTCAGTCAGTACGAGCAGGGAAGTTTGAAATCAATTAAGGAGATAAATCACATGATCATAAACATAAGAAGTATTAATATATTCTCAGACATTGTTAAGGATCTTCTGCACTCTGTCGCTTGGCTGGAAGTGAGAAGAATAGCATTCAGTAGTGCTGCAGAAATGCAAGTATTGAGAGTCATGTCTTCATCTTCTGCAAAGAAAATTTCTTTTAGACAGACCTTACTAACAGATGCTACTGTGCCTGAGATTGTCAACATTTTAGAAGACATGCCAAAATTAGTGGAGCTGGAGCTGGTAGACTGTAGGCTCTTGGGAACTGGACAATGGAAAATGGAAATTCAAGAAAAGCAATCACAGATACTTAGAGTTCTCACAATAAGGAAATTATCTATAGAAGAATTTTACTTGTTTACAGATCTTCAGGCTGTGGAAGGTCTACTATCTCTTTTTACAAGAGTCACAGTTCAAAACACCAAGGTTTTTTTGGTACCATGCAGAATTTCCCAACATCTTCGGTCATTAGAATATCTTGACCTTAGTGAAAATTTGCTTGGAGACCTGAGTTTAGAACATTCAGCCTGTCAGGGTGGTTGGCCATCACTACAAACTCTAAATTTAAGTCAGAATTCACTGAGTGACTTAGAAATGACAAGTAAAAGTTTATCTCATCTAGGAAATCTTATTGTCTTAGATATTAGCCAAAATAATTTTGGTGAGATTCCAGATGTGTGTGAATGGCCAAAACCCCTGAAATATTTAAACCTGTCCAGCACTCAAATTCCTAAAGTAACAACTTGCATTCCTCCTACACTGGAAGTTCTGGATGTTAGTAGAAATAACCTGAAGGAGTTTGGACTGCAGCTCCCATTTCTGAAAGAGCTGTACCTCACGAGAAACCAGCTGAAGACCCTGCCGGGTGCCGCACCCATTCCAAACTTAGTGGCCTTGTCCGTCAGAAGAAACAAGCTGAACAGTTTCTCCAAGGAGGAGTTTGAGTCCTTCAGGAGGATGGAGCTGCTGGATGCCAGTGACAACAACTTCATCTGCTCCTGTGAGTTCCTCTCCTTCATCCACCATGAGGCCGGGATAGCCCAGGTGCTGGTGGGGTGGCCGGACAAGTACGTGTGTGACTCTCCGCTGGCGGTGAGAGGGGCGCGGGTTGGCGCTGTGCACCTGTCCCTGATGGAGTGCCACAGGTCCCTGGTGGTGTCGTTGATCTGCGTCCTGGTGTTCCTGGTCATCCTGCTGCTGGTGGCCGTCGGCTACAAGTACCATGTGGTCTGGTACCTGCGGATGACGTGGGCATGGCTGCAAGCCAAGCGGAAGCCCAAGCGCGCCCCGCCGAAGGACGTCTGCTACGACGCTTTTGTCTCCTACAGCGAGAACGACTCCGACTGGGTGGAGAACACCATGGTGCGGGAGCTGGAGCAGGCCTGCCCTCCCTTCCGGCTCTGCCTGCACAAGCGGGACTTTGTGCCTGGGAAGTGGATTGTGGACAACATCATCGACTCCATTGAGAAGAGCCGCAAAACGCTCTTTGTGCTGTCCGAGCACTTTGTGCAGAGCGAGTGGTGCAAATACGAGCTGGACTTCTCGCATTTCCGCCTCTTTGATGAGAACAACGATGCGGCGATTCTCATCCTCCTGGAGCCCATCCAGAGCAAAGCAATTCCCAAGAGGTTCTGCAAGCTGCGGAAGATCATGAACACAAAGACCTACCTGGAGTGGCCTGCTGGTGAAGAGCAGCAGCAGATGTTTTGGTTTAATTTGAAAGTAGCTCTAAGATCCTAGACAGGGACGCTAAGAAATAAGTATGTAATGAATCTACTCTGGATTTGTTTTTCTTGCCTGTTTGTCCCGTTACTTATCTGCATCTCAAGAACAGAAAGCTGGGCTACTGCAAATTCTAACACTTGCTATGAGATAATTACTTTTTGTAGCTATTGTTGTGAATAGTTGTACAGGTTTGGGCTGGAATAGAGTTAATTTTCTTCATAGCTCCTTCTGTGGTGCTGTGGTTTTTATTTGTGCCCAAAACAGTCTCCATAATACAGGAGCTTTTTGGTTGTAGCTCAGCAGTGCTTGCACAGCATCAAGGTATTTTTTGTTTCTCACACTGTCCTGCCAGCAAGCAGGAGGGGGGTGCATCGTAATTTAGGAGGGGACACAGCTAGGACAGCTGATCCCAGCTGACCCAAAGGATGTCCCACACATAGTGTCGTGACCCATGACAATATAATCAGCACAAAAGTTGTGGGAAAGAAAGAGTAAGGGAGGATGTGTGGAGTTACCATATTTGCCTTCCCAAGTACAAGTTCTGTGTCATGGAGTCCTGCTTTCATGGCATTGGCTAAACATTTACCTGTTGATGGAAAGTAGTGAATTAATTCTTTCTTCTGCTTTGCTTTTGAGCACAGCTTTTGCTTTGCCACTTGAACTGCCTTAATCTGAACTTACTTTTCAGTTTTCTTACTGAAAAAGTAAGAAAAGTAAGTTTTCTTACTTTTACCCTTCAGATTTTCTCCCCTGTTCCACTGCGGGGAGAGTGAGAGAGTGGATGTGTGGTGCTGAGCTGCCTTCCGAGGTTAAACAAAAATAGTTATCTACACATGTTAATCAGCAGTATGAGCAAAAGCTGTTTCATTTAAATATTTAAGGATGAAAAGTGGTTTGGATATACAGCTATGTAGTCTATATGTCTTCATCTTTGCAAAAGTTTCAGGAGAGAACCTGCTTAGCCAAGGTTTTTTCTGCATTCTTTGTATAAACCACTTCTCATCAAATGCTATAAAAGTCAGTTTATACAGCAAATAATTTTGTCCTAGCTCTCCTAGTCAGTGAATCTAAGGACTGATTCTCTGTATTTCATTATCACAGAAAGTTAAATGCCCATATCTCCTGAAAATTGTAGCTGCAAGGCATAATGTAGAAATATGCTTTCCACTGCAGTTCTGTCTGTTGTAGCTTTTAGGTTCTGTAATTTCCTTTATGAAAGACATCTATGGAGGATGATTTCTGTCTAATTTCATTGTACTGCATGTGGCAATAGATGCTTCAGAGTAGGGTTCAAATACTCTTCTGACTTGTACAAGTGGAGTTTAAGCTGCTCTCAGCTACAGCATGGGAAACACAAATAGTCACAAATATAGTCCTTGAATCCAGCACCATGTTCCTCTCTTTGTTCAGCAACCTTAACATAGGCATGAAAAGAGTGTTTCCTACTTTTTTCTCTCTCTCTAAATGTAGTCCACAAAACTAGAGTGGGTGGAGAACATCCCACATAGGACATTGTGTTTGCTGTCAGGTGAGGTCGTGTTTTCTTGAGAAGGTTACTGGGACAAAGGTCCTAATTGGTGGAAAAATTGAACAAATGGAAGACCGGCACCAGACCCATCCTTCAGAGCTAATGTAAAAAGAAAGTGATGTCTTTGTGATATTTTCCTAGCAGCCACAGAAAATTTTGGGTAAACCCTAATACCGTGATTCTGTTAGGCCAGAAGGACTATGAACTTCTGGATCAGTTTAGGACTTAGGTACAGCTTGGGACATTTCCAGGCACATATAGAAGCAGGTCTTAAAAGCTTTCAAATGGAAACACCTACAACATTTGACTGTAACTGTGATGAGACCACATCCAAGTTAGTGTTTTTATTGCTGTTTTGATCTTGGGCATCTAATGTGGTACAAAAACTCTGTTCAAACACCTCACTGTAACTGAGTTCATTGCATTGGAAGTTTCCTCTCACAGCAGGTTACTCGCTGTGTTACTGCTTTTAGCAAGTCCTCTGCATAACCCAAGTGTCACTGAGAGCAAAGTATCCCTGTTCTTTGTTAGCCATTGAAAAGGCTGAGGACACACCTGCTTCTATTACACCCACAAGCAGGCAACTTTGACAGCACAATGAAAATTAACCGCTTATTTACATGCATTTTTGCATTTATTAATGCAGGCATAACACATAATAAGAATGACTAACTTTGTTACTTCATCTAAGCTAAAAAAGTCACCTTCTTTCTATGTAGTCAAGATTCGCTCTTTCTTTAATTTACTTTTGGTTTTTTTTAAAGCGCATCCTATTCCTATTTTTAGCATCTAAACCTTTTTTTCACATATAGATGGCTTCATACAATATCTGCTTTATTCTTATATATATTAAAGTGTAAGTTAAGTAAGTGTATCTCTGATTTCTAATAACAATGTAGAGATTCTTAAAATACTGCTTATGACTAATCTGAATTCAGAAGCTACTTCTGCTATTTCTTCATTCTAGGAAATATTTTTTTTTTGTAGCACAAGCTTCCCATTAAAACCATCAATTTATTTTAATTCTTACTTTGAGAAAATAAAATATGTTTTCATAGCATGCTGCATAGCTTCACTGTAATGCAAAAAGAGGCAAAAGTGTTTCTAGCATACCAGAATTCCACCAATTGCTATTTTCCCTAGTCTTTTAAAATTAAGTACAGAATATGCATATTATTGTAGTCAAGTAAATGTCCAACACTTTGAATTCTCACCAATAATCTGCATCCTATTCTAGAACCAGTGAGTAAGTAATGCCTTGGATGATGCCTGTAACAACTGACTGCCAAACCACGAGATAGCAGAGACAGTCCAGAAGTTGTTTGTAAAATATTTGGGTGTTCCCACACAATATGTTCATAAGGAAACTGGAGAGAAAATGCAACAATAGGTCAATCTTGGTATTTTTCTTAGTCAGAATCAAAGATAGAGTATTGGGTTAAATTTTTGAAATAACTTTTTTTTAGTGCTCATCATTTGCTTCCTTAATGCCCGTAATTTGCTTTCTTTTTTTTAATGAGGTAATGTTAAAATTAAGTATCCTATAGTTAAAATAGGCTCCAAGAAAATAAGCCGAACTTTGCATTCACTCAAGTAGTTTTCGACAGACGCAGCAGCAGATCTTCAACTATTTTTTTTAATTGCTAAAGGAAAAATCTTGTTTACTAACTACTAAAAGGGAAAAGACCACTTGTTCTGAAAGTGAATGACATAATTTTTTTAAAAAAATTTTGTTAAAGAACAAAATCCACTGCATGGTCTTTGTAAAATTGTGATTCATATTCTTTAAAGTGTTCCTCTCATTATAAAAATTAATTCTGGATGTCTTGAAATCAAGAAAGAAAACATATATATACTTTGCTTTTCCTAGCTTGCTTGGGGTCTTAGATAAGGTATAGGCAAACAGATCTATCATCTTCCCTAAATATAATTTTTCCTTAATACTAACAGCTTTTCCATTCATTTAATGTGACCATCTCAACCCTCCACTGCAGATCAAAACAAGAATTTGTAACTAATCAGGCTATGGTTTAGAAAATCCAAATGAAAAGCACACTTGTTACAAAGAGGGTATGGGCTGCTTAACAACCCCTTCAAATCAGCTTTCTCAGGATAACCTGTGTGAGTTTGGTTGCTGCCAACAATGCACCAGCTGTGGATGCAGATTCATGAAACCCAGTATCAGGTGTATTGTTAAAGAATATTTCAAATGCAAAAAAGATTCAGTGCTTACATCTACAAATCTGCTCAAACCATCAGCAGATAATTTTAATGACTGTGTGTGGACGCTGCCTGGTTTTATAACCAAGCAGTTTCAAATTACTTGAAATATTTGGACTGTTTGGAGTTATTGTAAAGCTGAATCCAATGTCCTGGACATCCAGACTAGTATTCATATTTTCCAACTCGCAAGAAGCCAGGATACTTTTATGAAGTGCAGGAGTGGGTGATTAGTAACATTGTTCCAGCACATATTCAATACTTTTCATTTTGAGTTTTTGGAATGCAAGATGTGGAGTTATTTGGTATCCCTGGGTCACTGGCTCTTCTGCCAAGCTCTAGGGTACAGGACATTGGTTGAGAAGGGTCCCATGTCTGCCTTAAAACTACCTGGCAAACAGCCCCAGGCACAGCTGGAGGAAATCCTCTGCAATACACAGGAGTGGAGCCTGAATTAGCAGATCTGGCTGGTGGGTCAGCATGCCTGGTCTAATGTCCTGCCAGGCACACCCACAAAGTCTGTGCACCAAGTACCTGGAAGGTGGATTTAAACCTGGAACTATAGGATTATCACCACTCTTGCATCAGTTTGTCAGCCAGAAATCTGCATGGCCTCAGCTTGTGTTACAGAACTGAAAAATAGTTTGTGTTCTTTTTTTTACCTCTGCACAATGTTGTTTCTGAACGTGGTTTTAGTTCCTTTTTGTTCTTGATATTTATTGTCATAATTATTTTTTAATACAGCATAAAAGAGGAGAAAACCATAGTTTCATAATTACATGGAAAGGATATTCATGATTAGAGGACAGCTGTTAGGTATTTTCAATGAGCCTTTCTTTTTTTTACATCCACAAAGATTTTCTGTCCACAGACTGAACAGATGTCAGTGGACAATTTTCTTGTTGGTATGCCACTGATGTTGTAAAACTGTCAAGATCAAACTTACCGGAAATAAAGAAGCCAAAGAACAACAAAATATTTGCTTAGTGTCAAGGATGCAAAAACACATTTCAGCTGCCATCAAAGATAAGGACAGCATGAAAATGACTATAGTTGTCTGGGTTTACTACTGCCAGGATGCACAGTTACCAAAGAATAATTAAAATCCTACTGTTGATACAAGACTTTTAACAACCATCTGCTTGATGTTAAGTAACTGGACATAAGGTGATTATGCCAGCATAATTCTCCTATTTGAAAGAGGAAGATAGGAGCTATAAAAAGGAAAAGACAAGAAGAGTCTTTCACAGACTTTAGGGAAGGAAGAAACTTGCCTTCCTATGGCCATTGGGAAAATTCTGTAGTTTCTTGCACATCAGGATCTGTCTGTTGGAAACCCCAAATCCCCAAAGGCTTGGCATATGTCAGTGGCAACTACATTAGGAGTGTTTTCCTAATCATAAGACTGATGAGGAAGTTCAATCATTTGTCTGTGGCACAAGAACAGCTCCTCTCAAGGAAAAGAGAGGTTAATTTACTGCAGGAGTATCCAGCAGACCTTATTCTCATGAACCCAGGGGCAAAAGACATTCGAGAGCTCGCGTCTGGTCCTTGCCAGTGGTGTTTGGGGTGATGTACCTTGGCAGGTACAGCAGTGGTAAAAGCCATGTAGGCAGGACAAATCTCCACAAAGCCTCTTCCCATCACTCCCATAGTATAATACGTAAAAAAGCAGTGTCATGGCAAAATCCACAGAGTCATCAGACTTTTCTGTCATAAGACCATGAAAGATTACTTGTATCAGTCTATTCTTCACCAAAACGCCAGAACTTCTTAAGGCACCTAGAAATTTTGCCTGGGTAGAATTTGAATTTTCTTTATATTTGTCCAGGATATCTGCATCCCACTCAGAGCTGCTGTGCTGGACTCAGTTTGAGCTGCTGTCTGACCAGAAATTCCAGGGATTCCTCAAGAACAAGTAGATCAACCTCATAATGCATCTTAGTCCAACGCTTCTTGAAGGGGTTGCAGATATTGCAGCCCCTGTTCCTTTAATCAGCTGTTCCTTTAAGTCTCAGAACTATTGCCCATAAATTGTGTAGTTGATTAATCTAAAAGTATGAAGCTCTGATGGAAAATTCTTGGCAGAAACTTAGCAGTCTTGTGTTACCAATACTGTTCAGCTTTATTCTGTTGAAGTATTTTCTTTAACTTTAGCTGAATTCCCCCCACCACTGTAGTTTTAAGATACAGGTAAAAAATTTGTCAGCTCTTATTGAGAGGCTTTTACTTTGTGTCCTGTACCAACAGAAATGACAAGTCCTTTTTAATGTTGAGAAGCTCCAGTTTCATGATATTTTGTAGCTAGGTTTCAGTCTCCCAAGACCTGTTACACATAACACAGTCTCAGAGAGTTAACAGGAGACATTAACATTCTTGCAGGCTCTGTTGGGGTGGGACGTTTGGAAGTAGAGGTTTAAATACCACTTGCTGCATTTTTAGCAAAACATTTTGCTCTGGGGAATTTAAACTCAGTGGGCTCTTTCAGCTACAGAAACTTAACATTTCTTTGACTAGCATGTTACACCTTATTGGGATTTGGCTCACCTTGTTGCTTCTGCAAAACAATTAAATGAATCTAATTGTTCTGTACAATAAGACTCTAACTAAAGTCCCTTTCTATAAGAAAATATGTCAGCTTGGTCTACCTGTAGCAAAGCTGAGTAGCTGTGGTTCCAAAAGTAGTTCAAAACCTGCTCTCGACATTGCTGGCTGTCAAGCATATTCATACTTTAAGTGTTAAGGTGTTTGCTGCTGCAAAACAAAACAAAAATTAGCCCACAGTTTTAAGGAAGCAGTAACTCACTGGAGTAAAAATCTTTGGCAATAGTCAAAATAGAGAAGGTCTCCAAGCAACATTTAAGCCTGGTAGAATACGAAATCATGATCATCAGAAAGAATTGTAATGTGGTTTTGATATGAATGCACTTATTTATTTTTATCCATTATGTCAAGGCTTTTGATGTCTCATCACCTTCAGGTGCATAAATGGAGAACTGAGGATTAACTCAGAAGTTAGGGCATTAAATGAGTGAACACAGTAGCTGTACAAAGCTGAAGGGTTTTCCCCTTCTCTCTTCACACCACAAACACAAGTTGTAAAATGACTTAATATCAAACTCCAGGTCAGCTATGCAATAAAATATCCCTGAAGAAGTAAGAGCAGCTACAGCTCCACAATGCAAAAGGGGTTTCATACATAGAGGAGGGCGGTGAAGAGACCAGGCTAGAGCAATTTCACTGCATACAAACCAAAATCTGTCAAACAGAAAATCCTAACAGTTGCCAATCCCAATTTTACCTAAAGTTACCTACCTAACAAATTAATTAAATCCAAATATGGTAAACATTATACCTAGATATATATAACCCAAAATTCAGTTGCATTTATGGATCATGAGGAACAATTTGTACACTAACATATGGATAGAAAAAAAGAAAGACTGCTCAAGACCTTGTGTATTTTCCAGAGTGGTACAGAATGCTGTCTTTGTAGCTTCTACTGAAGTATTTATATAAATTCAGCAAGTTTTACACTTCTCTATTTCGCTCTTACTTAAAGGTGAATAAAAATGTATAATACAGGAAAAAATACAGGAACAAACCTTCATCAAACCCAGTTTGTTTTGCTTCAGTCTTCACAAAAAATGGTAATTGTGAACAGATTGCTAACATAATTAAAACTAACAGTTCAGAATTGTGAAGGAGGGAAACAAAGGATAGAACAGGACTAGAAGAGGTAGAAAATAACTGATGTAAGTTAGATATAGCCAAGCCACCATACCATCTATGAAATTTATCTAAACAACTTAAAAAACAGCAAAAGTGGGACATCTTGTGATGTTCTTCCCAAGAGAAAGTGATGTAATGGTAATAACTGTGAGCATTCCTCACATGGACAGGGTTTTCCACCAGCAAAAGTTGATGGTGAAATAAAGAGAAATGAGCCACATAAGCAGCAGTAGGACTGTTAGCAAAATTGAGACAGTCATTTCAAAGTAATGACATCCCATGGTTCCATTGTGTGTGGCCAGGTTTGATTAACAGACTGCCAAACTGTAAAATTAGACATAAAATGTTACTTGTACAGCATCTGATCCAGGAGTGCCTTTGACTCTAGAATGTTAGTCTGCCTTGCACCCTGTAAATCATTAGTAAATCCAATGTAGTAATTGTTCATAACAATGAGATACAACTCATTAGAGCCTTCACATCATATGCTTAGAATCTAAATTGTCTATTGATAGAATTATTTCTACTGGAAGAAACATTAAAGTTTGTTTTAGAACTCAAATTAGGTATGGTGACCACAAGGTTAAAGCTTTGGGAGCAAGTTTTCTGAAATCGGTGGAGGCACTTTGCCCTTTAGGCCTTAGAGCTGCTCTTAGGAACTTTCAGAGAGGCACATTTGGCTGCGCTGCTCTGGGTGGTGCTTGGGTACATAACCACACTAATTTAGGATTTTCTTAAAGCCTTTCTTCAGCACAAAGTGCTTTGGCTTAAAGTTTTAAATGCTTTTTCCTAAATAAAATTTCATCAAACTCAATACATATATTAGCTTGAGCTGCCCAGAGTGATGAAATATTCTATTTCTTTTCCAATAAGCACCTATTTGATACCCACCGAAGAGTTAAAAGCCCTGTAATGTCAGTTCTCTCTGTAGTCATGTAAATAAACCATGGATTTGGGATTGTGGAAGCCTGATGATGGCAAAGATAAAGCAAGACTGACATTAGTACATACGTGTTTATAGAGTTAACTCCTGAATCCTTACAGAAATGTTGCTAAAAATAAAATCAAAAAAATGTCTGACGGGAGACAGTTTTAAAATTTATGTTTGGTTTGGTGCAGGGGGATTCTTTAAAAGCAAACAAAAAGCACAATTCACCTAGAGTAAAAGGATACTTCTATGGAAAATGAATCTCTTTCCTTAATCCAAAAAGTAGAATTCTGAAGGAATGTGTGTTACTTCTCGTGAAACTTAAAAAACAGTTTTGCCAAAGATTTCAGCTGTAGGAGGACTCAATTCTTCTTCTGTAAGGAAAAAGGAGAAACCTTTAAAAATAATCCCCCCAGGCCACATGAAGCATGGAACCCTTGAACAAACTGGTATTTTACAATACAAGTTTAAATAAATTAAGAGATAGAAATGCCTGTAGAAGATAACAACACATCATCAGTAGGTCACATCAGTATTAGGCCTTTCTTTACCCTGCAGCCCCGACTTTAGGAGACCTCAGTCTGCTCTCTGTGACCAAAAAAGTGACCAAAAAGAGCTCCTTCCATGCCCTGCTGCCCTTTTGACATGCCACAAGTCAGTGGCCTCTACTCATCCCTGACTGCAGATCCTGAAGTTTCCCAGCCTTCACCAGAGGCCACCGAAGGTTTTCTGTTGCCTGCCTGCCTGGCTGCTGTCCAATATGAACCTTCTCTGCTGTGCTTATGTACTGCGGGTTGCTTTTTTTGTTTTCCAGTAAAGTAAAGTTTGAATTTAAGTGGCAAAGCCAAAACTGGTTGAGTACACATATTCAGTGAATTGGCTACTTTCTAATACAAAATTGTAACAGAGTTTTGTTATCATGTTAGTTGCAAAATTAAATGCAAATCAATTTAAAAATTGTAGCATAACCTTCTTTTGGGTGATGCTGTTATCAGATCAATTGGTACATATTACTTGCAGTAATTGTTTCAATTTTCCTTATTGATTTTTATGTCTTCCAGATTGTTAATTTTAATACTATTAGCTTCTACATGAAGTGCAAATGTAGTGAAATGTGTATATTTCATCATGCAAATGAGAACAAAGATAGGAATCAAGTCATACAAATGCAAACCCCAGTATTGATTTATTATTAATACTGGAAGGTCACCATCTGGACAATTCCATAAAATAATACATCTGCATTGCTGCTAAATAGGAGCTTTAACATCTGGATCATATTATTCCAAATTTTCTTCATCCACTCATCATAGCAAGAGGAATTTCCTGACAAATTAGATTGCTGCCCAAAGGTAAAATGTTTTTCTCATTACCATACTTTAAACGAGCTCAAAAAGACCTAGAAGTGAAGTCAGCATCAGCGTCATAGACAACCTTCCCATTTTCTAATTATGCAGATTAAATACAAGCACCAACTGAAAAACATCCATCTGTCGTCTGCTTCCCTCACAATGCTCTGAGGAAGTAAGAATGACTGTCACCAGGAAATTCAGCATAAGACCATTATTCCACAATCCTTTCCATCTTATAGCATAAGGTAAAAACTGTATACATAAAGAAAAGTAACTGTGTAAGTTTTGGATTTATTGTAAGAGATTGACCTTACCAGAACTTGTTAACTTGGCAAGACAAGCTAACCGGCTCCCTAAAAATCTAGTTTCTTTTGATGTAGGCATATTCAAATACCCAAAAACATATGCATTGAAGAAATAGTAAATCAGGCTGTTTGGGGTTTTTAAGGTTTAGTTAATATGATTATATTTGACAGCACATTGAAAATTGGCAGGAATTTCTGTGTTAAGTAAGTCAACCAACCTTATTTTTTCAAGATTTGCCTCATTTCTTAGGTACAGAAATCAATGCTGCCATGACTATGCTGTTTCATTTTTCAACTGTATTCCCAAGAAAGTTCTTATTCTGTGACTGCCACATGATACAAGTTACATAATCAGTAAAACAGGCAGCCACCTATGGTACCAGATACAAAGCTTTTGTGTTCGATCTACCTTTCTATCTGAGACGTTTAAGATTAGTATTATGCTAGGGGAGAACAACTTTGTTCCTATATATCATATTTATTTAATTTTCACCAATGGACAGCTTCCAACAGCAAGCAAATTGCATTATAAGAGTCAGTTGAGTACCTGATAGTCAGAATTTCCTTTGGTCCTATACAGAGTCAGAATACTAATAAGCTTTTTCCTTCCTTCTCCATTTGCTATATTAGACTTCTGCCTTTAAGTTGAGAAAAACAGATAGGCTAGGACAGGATAGAATTTTTTTTCAAGATGGTAATTCTCTATTATTCTTTGTTGCCACCCCACATCCCAGAGCACATAATACAGTAGCAAGCAGTTGCCTGCACCTCGCTAAGTGCAAAAGTTTTGAGTAAAATAGAGAAACAAGAGTGTTATTTGAACACACATGCAAACCCACTGGAAATCATGTTTTTACAAGGTGAATTAGCAGAACACAGGCTCCATGTTTATTTTTCAAAATCTGAAATAACGAAATTCTCAGAAGTAGCTGGGAAACAATCATTTTCTCTAATTTGCTTCCTTTTCATGTGGAAGTTAACCCCAAATTGTCAGCTACCATCTGGAGGAAAAAACACAGGTATCAGAATGGCCTACATTTTATTTCAGACCAAGACTTAATAGGAAAAAAAACCAAATCCAATTCCCAATTCCTCCTCTTCCTCCTCTTCTTTTTTTTTTT